>VUQI01008530.1:13261-24602 GCA_015106735.1 Paratilapia polleni | reverse complement strand
TGACACAGGACCTGAGAGATGCATCTGGCCCTTCAGTTGATCCATCTACTGTTCACTGAAGCATCATCAGAAATGGTCTCAGTGGAAGGGTGGCTGTCAAGGAGCCATTCTTAAGGAAGGGAAACACGGAGAAAAGGCTGAGGTATGCCAAATTACACAAGAACTGGACCGAAAATCAGTGGAAACAGGTCTTATGGAGTGATGAAGCCACATTTTTGGTTCAAATTGTCATCAATATGTACAGAGGAGGTCAGGACAGTGAGTGTCTACAGCCATCTGTAAAACATGGTGGAGTCTCTGTCATGGTTTGGGGCTGCATTTCAGCCAGTGGTGTTGGAGATCTTATCAAAATTGTGATTGCAGAAAAGTACTGTCAGATTTGCAATACCTTCTGTAAAGTGTCTGATTGGCAACAGCTTCATTTTTCAGCATGACAATGATTCCAAACACACTGCCAATGCAGTAAAACATACCTGGATAGAAAAACGCACAGTGGAACACTATCAGTCATGCATTGGGCTCCCCAGAGCCCGGACCTCAACATTACTGAATCAGTGTGTGATCATCCTGACAGAGAACAGAGCAAAAGGCAGCCAACATCCAAAGAAGAGCTTTGAATGTCCTTCAATAAGCCTGGAGAACCTGTTTCCCATTTTTGTAGTAAAATATAAAGAAATGAGGGGTGGCTCAAGACTTTTGGACAGTACTGTAGGTAAGAGACAGAAACATATGTATGGTAAAAGAAAAACATATCCATATAGTATATTAAAAACGCACACACAAAGACAAAAACACATTAAAAATGACAAAAAAACCCAAAACAACCACTTAGTAGCCAAGTAAAGTAAGAAAGTAAATAAGTAAGAAATTAAACATATTACGGGTACTAAAGAATAAGGAAAAAGAAGAAAACTGTAAAGAGCAAAAGAAGGTAAAGATAAGGAAAGCTGGGTGAATCACTGCTAAAAGATGGCAGCTCCATTTCCTATAATAAGGAGAGAGTCACATTATACTCAGAACTCATAGCAGTGTGTGGTTTTATCCAGCTAACTATGTCTGAATTTTGGTGGTCCTTTGTTGGTAATGTGAGAGGAGATGATTACGGTGAGATGAAGAGATACTTGCATTAATCCATCCTTTGTTTAGAGACAGGAAAACATCCGGAGCTGGTTATAGTAGAGTAGGATACCAGCCAGACCAGCAGAAAGGCCCCTTGACTCAACCCTCCACGCTGTTCTGCTCCACTCATTCTCTGATTAAAGAGAAAGGAGGACCCCCGCACACACTCACACACAGATCTAAAGATTCAGGTCATACTGAACAGACATTGTGGTTGAGCTTTCTCATAAGTAGAGCTACAGACTGTCTTTGAGATCACACTACGTCATGACACACCATCAGACTAGCCAGTCGTGTCTTCGTACTTAAATGGCAAAATTAAATGCAGCACAGTGCAGGTTGAAAAATGGAAAAGTAATCTCTCCTCCTCTGTCTTTTTTTTTTTTTTCCTGCAGCATGCTTCTTTTGGAGTCTATGTCTGTGCATGAGACAGAGAAGAAGGAGGGGGAGGAAAAAGGTATAAAAAGGATGGTGAGAGTCTGTGGAGGAGGTAAAAAGAAAGACAGTGAAGTTAACACATGCAGTGCCGCTGGCAGAAGCTCTTTGGAGGGCTTTCACCTCTGTTATGGGGGTGACTTGGTAAATAGTGTTGATCACACATCTGCCACCACTTGATTAAAAAGACATATCTGCATATTTCAGCCTGGTGACCAATAAAATCACACATTTTCATCAAAATTTGTTGAAGATCTACCAGTCCTGAGATTACCTAACAGGAATTTCTCTCCTCTATTAAAAAAGTATTTTTAATATATCATCCTATGTCCTTTTTGATGCACCTGCAACCTTGTTGTGGGGTCCACCAAGGCACTGTTATGGATCCTCTAGTTTTCTGTGTTCCTTTTATTTCTGTTGAATAATATTATATATTATTATGCAGATGGCATCATGCTATATGTATGGAAGAAATAACAGCTGGTGAAACGTTTGTTGCTCTCATAAACCTGCCTTGATTACATAAATGCTTAATGCCTTGTCCATCTAAATTGTATAAACCTTGGTGGTCTGTCAGTGTGATGTCATTTAAACCTTAAAGTCTTGTTTCACTAATTCTCACTTTCGCTGCTCAGTTGAGAAAAGGTGCTTTCTGCATATAAAATATGTGTAAAATTAGATGTTCTCTTAATCTCCTGTTAATGTAAAGCCATCTTTTTCTTATTTTTCTAATCTGGTGTAGATAAGCAGTAGTGAGTATCTTAACCAATTCTATAAAACGAGAGAACATCACCACTAACTTACACTCCCTTCTAAACTCTACCTTTCAAATTGCGATGGTTTCACATTCTGCAGTAATAATATGTCATATCTGAGACAGAGTTGGATATTTTGAAACGTAAATAGACCCAACAAATTAAATGTTTTGGTGCATGCCGTGAGGAGAGTGAGGCATGTTATGCGTGTAACACACAGTGCAGCTCAAATTGAATGCCTGAAGTAGCTTGCAGGCTTCGCTCCATTTGTGAACTTCTGACCAGTTCCAAGGCCCTCTGACAAAGTTCCCCTGAGTGATTCTATAGATCCTGGAGCCTTTGCACTAATTCATCACTGCTTAGAACCCCCCCCCATCAAAGGAATCAAAGAAACTTGGTTTTTCTGTGTAAACTTTATGCTTCTTAAAAACATATTTCTCCAAACAGGTTTTTAATGTAGTCTCCAGTGTATAGTGATGGGATTGTTGTTGGGGATGCAGCTTGTTTGATTGTGTTCAAATGAAATATTTGTTTATACTTATGAGGATTGTTTTTTAATTAAAATTCTTTGCAGTCAACGAGTGTCTGAAGTCTAGAACCCATGGACATCACCAGATGTTGTGTTTCCTCCACTGAGATGCTCTGCTAGGCCTTTACTACAGCCACCTTCAGTTGCTGCTTGTTTGTGGGTCTCGCTGCCTTCAAATTTGTATTTAATAACTGAAAAGCATGATCTGTTGGGTTGAAATCAGATGACTAACTTGGCCGTTGAAGAATACCCCATTTCTTTGGCTTGAGAAACTCTTGGGTTGTTTTTGCAGTGAAGCACTGTCCGATCAGTTTTGCAGCATTTGTTTGAATCTGAGCAGAGAGTATAGCCCTGTACAGTTCACAATTCATCCTGTTACTTCTATCAGCAGTCACATCATCAATAAACACTAGTGACCTGGCTCCACTGGGCAGCCACACATGTCCATGCCATAACATTGGCCCTCATTTACTAACAGTGCACAATTTACACACAGAAATCCGTGAGTAAATTGTGTGTTCGTACTTTACGAACAAATTTAGAAGTGTCTCTGACCATGGGTAAGAATAAATGAAGGCCTGGCTGTCTTAGGAAATTTCACCTCTCTTTAAAATGACTACTACTACTGCTACTAAAAATAATAATAACTATTATTATTATTATTATTATTATTATTATTATTGCCTTTTGGTCACTATTTACAGTTTTCCAAAACACCATAAGCCACAAAATGCTCCGAATTACAATTAATTAAAAATAAATAAATAAATATATAAATGGAAAGGTGTAGGCTTTAACTTTTTAATTTAAACATATTCCAGTATTCCTTATCTCATCTTATGTTAAATTATCTTATCTTTCATTAAAAATGACTTATATCATTGATGGATGTCATCACTTACAGTCTAATTTCTTGGCACTATCCCACGGATGCTGGAGGATCTGGATTTTTTTTTTTTCATTGCAGTGAGTTTCTCATTTCAGGCTGTCACATCATGTGCTCCTTGTCCTCCACCTGTTTCTTTCTTTTCCTCGTAACCTGTAAACTTTTTTTTCTTTATTTGTGCCACAGTGAGTGTCTCAGGGGAAACAATATTCAGAAACTCCATTATTATGTCACTCCGGTGGAAACACTTCAGAAAGGTACGCCTTTTCTGGCTTCCTCTTTGGACACAATTGTTTGGACACAACCAGTTTCTTCTTCAGTTGGATTTTCTCCTGTTTTTTTGCCTTAGCAGTGCAGGCTTTTCTCTTACAACACTGTCACCACTTTCTTCGCTACACCTGAAGGTAAACCTGTTTCCTTACATAGAGAAATGGGGGCGTAGCAGCGTGCAGATTGCACAAGCCCGTTGGTTCAGAATGATTCTGATTTAGTAAAATATGCACAGTGGTAAGAACAAAATAGGCCACTGCACATGTTTCATAAATTGGATGGTAATTTTGCATATGCACTTGTTTTTTGTGCAGGGTAAGAACGTTTCCACGCAAATATTAGTAAATGAAGGCCACTGCCTTCACCATGTTTGACAGATGATGTGGTATGCTTTGGATCATGAGCTGTTGCTCTCTTTCTCCATAGTTTTCTCTTCACATCATTCTGTTACAAGTTAATCTTGCTTTCATCTGCCCAAAGAATTTATTTGGGTTTTGTTTTTCCCGAACTGTGCAGACTCTTTTAGATGTTTTCTGGCAAAGTCTAATCAGGCCTTCTTGTTCTTGAGTGTAACCAGTGGTTTGTACCTTGTTGTAAACCCTCTGTATTTCTGTTCATGATGGAGTCTCTTGATTATAGACTTTGAAAATGATACATGTATGTCCTTGAGAATATTCTTAATCATGGAAATAATTCTGTGATCATGCACTTTAGTTGTCTTTTGTGGTCTTTTGGGCCTTTTGGTGTTCCAGATTACTGATTTGCCCACTCCTAATGTTTTTGCTATTTCTCTGATAGGGTTATTACGATGTTTCAGCCTAATGATGGCTTCCTTCAATTGAGATTTCCATTGAACAGCTACCAAATACAAATTCAACGCTTGAATCAACTCCAGATGTTTTATCTACTTAATTTGTCATGAAATAATAAGGGACCAGGGGAGACGAGCAAAAAAACAAAGAAAAACAAACGTGGAGAACACGTTAAGGGACATGTTCGCCACCAGCAAAATGTTCACAAACTTTACACCCCTAACAACTTGCCGCTGGCCACTAATGGTGGGGTAATCCTTTTTCTTTAACTTTCTCTTTTACATACATGATGTTTCATTCATGATTAACTTTTGTCTGGCCATTTTCTTGTCTCTGTTTCTGCCACTATTCTTGTATGTAAGAAGGATTTTTTGTGGGTTTCCATTTGATGGGAGTCATTCCGAATTGGACACTGGTTGCACATGATATTGAGTTTAACAAATAAAATTCATCTGTCGTGAACACACAAACACGGAGATAACTCCATCATGGACCAGCCACCACCTGAGGGTGCCATTGCCTTACCAGCCGCTATGCATGAACATGCGCTCAGGCACGTACACAGGCCTGCTTTCACTCATTGTCTTGGTTGCTTCTTAACACCACATATGCACACATGTATATACACACAGACACATACACACACTTTTTTTTTTTCAAACAATGCCACCTTTCACACATTGCCGCCTGCTTACTCTCAGTCTTGTGCAAATGTTGCCTCTTGTCCCGACCAGTTGATTTGTGGAGTCTTTTGATGTGTAAAGTGGCAAAGACCTGGAGCCGGATCTGGACTTTGTCACAGTGTTGGGAGTCAGGGCAATAGAAGAAAATGACACTTTACTCCAAACCCAGGCCTGTTTCACGCCAAACTTTGAACATATGAACCACGAAAAGTAGAAAATCTTTTGAACAGTTTTACCTCATGGGTATAATTCTATATTCTAAAGTTTGGCATTACAGCCTTCCAGAAATCTTCCCAAACAATATAGAGTAGCGGTCTGATTCAGCAATAGCTCTCTCTGATCCCCCCTGTTGACAAACACCTTGATCATCTACCAACACACTTTTCCTCCTTCCCATCTTGTGACGCTGTGCAATGTGGAGCCACTCCTGGTTCATTTCTTCTCCCTCCAGAATGAAAACATCAGCCATCTGGTCTAGAGGTGAAAGGTCAAATCTCAGGCTGGTAATGAGGATGGCGTTGCTAGGGGGATGTAGGAGGTGTGTGTGTGTGTGTGTGTGTGCGTACATGTATGTGTGTGCCTGCGAGCCTCTCTCATGAGTGTGTCTGTTTCCTGAGTGAGCATTAAACATTAACGAGTCAGCTCTGTGAGTCTAGAGGGAGGACAGGAGACATGAGTGAAGGGAAAGAGACAGAGCATGGACAAAGTCACTTCAGAGAGAGAGAGAGAGAGGAGAAAGAAATGTGCAGGTGACACATGAATGCATGCACACACCACACACACATATGTACAGATGCACAAATGCATGCGGATCCTCTCTTCCTTTCAGTCACTCTCACCTCAAAAAGCTTTTCCTCTTGTTTATTGACTCAGCCTTCCAACATTCAGTACATCAATAGCTGTGGTCGATGAGAAAGAAAAAAAGGCACAGAGGATACTGCTGTGACGAAGGTGTGTGTGTGTCTGTGTGTGTGTGTTCACCAACCTTTTCTTTCACCTGAGCCATTTCATCCAACACGTCCCACAATTTGTTCCAGTTATTTTCCACCATGACTGTAATAATTTCCCCTGCATTTCAGCTGGCAGTAACTATAACATGCAGGTCTATAAAAAGGTAAGCTGTTAGATAATAGTAACAGGTCTCATTTGGCCTCTGCACTGGCACTGCCTAATTGGTTGGAAATAACAATGGTGAGACTCAGCAGTGCAGTCAAGTACAGAGAGCTCACAAGTAAACTCAGTTATACTCACCTCCTTTTATGCTCTTTAGAGACTATTATGCGTGTCTGTGCATGTGCATACGTGTGTGTGTTAGTTGCCATGGAGATGCAAAAAGATGGTGGGAATAATGGAATACTAGAGTCCTCAAGAGTAGACCACCACCACCTCTCACACTACAACCAGTAACCTTTGGGGGTGTTTTAGTCTCTGTCCCCAACCACAGAGCAGTTTAATCATAATATAGAAGTATAGCAAGCTATTCCTACATACATCCCATCTAAGGGCAATTAGTAATTTATATATATAAGGACTGCAGCTCTTGAGTAATGTGCATGGATAGTTAAGGGCCAAAAGTGGTCTTGTCTTCAACTAAAACAAGTGTCTTTGGCCCATTAATTAAAATAATTTGCACAGAATCATTTTTATGTCATGAATAGAGACTATATAGTGAAATCTGTATCACAGACAACTAACTGCCATCAAAAAATTCTGCAACTCTGCTGATAAAAAGCAAAAACCATACCCGATTTAAGTTTGGCCGATCTTCCCGTTAAGGTCGTCTCCTTCTGCACCTCTGAAAACCTTTGCACATGCCCATCTGCAATTTCACGGTGGACCTGGCACTGAAAGCAAACGTCAGCTTCTGTGTTAAACTGGTTAACTGGTTTTCATGTTGAGGATCATCACTGGTGATGAGAGCTGGGTCTTGCTGCCCCATAGACCAGATGGCAGTGTGACCAAGAGCTTGCTCACATTTCCTGGATTTTGCACCATTAATTTAAATCTTGTCTTTCATGCATGTAAAGTGCATCATATTAATACACATCATCTGAAAACTTTGAATTTGATATGTAGATACGTGGTTTTCCTTTTGCAGTGACTTTAAGAAAAAAAGGGAATTTTTCCTGATGTTACAGAAAATTTCCTGTCAGTTGTCAAAGTCATAAAAATAAATTTGCACAAATGGGGTGGAGTCTTGGTGTGGGTGAGGTAGTGTAAACCACGACGCCTGATGTTTGTAAGCTGCCAGTCAAAGAAACATGGCTCCAAAAGTCTGTAAATGTTTCTGTAATATACTCCCAATGAAACCAGCTCCCACTTTAGATTCAGGAGACAGACACCCTCTCTACTTTTAAGATTAGACTTAACACGTTCCTTTTTGATAGAGCTTGTAGTTAGGGCTGGATCAGGAGACCCTGAACCATGGGACTTCCTGTGATACAAACATCATTTTCTCTCCACTCACCTCTTTTCACTCCCCAGGTAGTTGTGTACCACTGATGCATGTCACTAAATTGTGTCTTCTCTCTCAAGTAGTTTGTGTTTTGTCCTGTCTCCCTATGCTCTCATTTTTCTTTTCTCTTTCCCCTCACCCCCAACCGGTTGCGGCTGATGGTTGCCCCTCCCTGAGCCTGGTTCTGCTGGAGGTTTCTTCCTGTTAAAAGGGAGTTTTTCCTTCCCACCGTTGCCTAGTGTTTGCTCATGGGGGGATCAGCTAATTGTTGGGGATTTCTCTTTAATACCGTAGGGTCTTTATGTTGCAGTACAAAGTGCCTTGAACTGTTGTTGTGATTTAGTGCTATATAAATAAAACTGAACTGAATTGAACTGAATCAAATTTAACTGAACAATAGTTTAGAGAAGGAGTGAAAAGCAATATTAAAATCACAGACTATGTATTTACACAGAGAGATTTTCTCGAAGCCAGAATCTATTTGTCACTACAGGAATCCTCAGATTTACTCACACTTTCAGTTGTGATTGCTGCCTGATAGAAAATAACCACTGGCTTGCCATTCACCCAGTCAAAAGTAATGCATATTACATAGCATGAAAGCTGTCTTTTTAGGCTTTCTATACAAAGAGTCTCTGTACAAATACACCTGTTGAAATTCAGGTCCTGTGGGCTCTTTGCCCACAGGAGTTGAATCAGTTTGTTTCCTGAACAGCAGTTTGTCAACACACCATTCAGACAGAGCTGGACTCACAAATGTTTAATATTTTGCCTCCAATTTCTCTTTGGTATCTTCTGGGATAAAATATCTGAGAGGAGAGTTGCTCGGTTGAAGCATTAGTGTGTGTGTGGTATATGATGTATTGATTACTTATACTTTAAAAGCGTGAGCATGAATCTTTTGCTCATGGGAAAAGCTGAGGAGAGTTTTGAGCTTCTTCCTGGCCTTGAAGGCTGGATAGGTACATTTTGTCTTAGACTGTGAATACTTGGGACATCCAGAGGAAATTGAAGATGTAATTCAGAATCCATTCGAAGAATGTCTAGCGGTGAAGTCTGTGGTGGGTAAATAAAACATCTTTTTCCGATAGACCAAGGCATTTTATAACCTCACTTTCTTATTTTCACTCTATATAAACCTTAAGGAGACAGACTGGCCTTTAGAGAAACTTTTAGTTTCCAGTTATGCGTGTGAATGTGTGAGTGAGTGTGTTTGTGTATTACTCTAAATCTATTTTCAAAGTCACATAAGGATATGTCTTCCTTATCTGGAAACATAAACCTAGCAGTTTAAGAGTTGATTAAAGTCTTCAGGAAATTATGTCAGTGTCCTGTGTGTGTGTGTGTGTGTGTGGGTGCATGCTTGCCCTATTTGTAGTATATTATCCAAACAACAATTGGTGTGTTTATAGGAACAAAAAGGTGCTTTTAAGTAATAAATAAAAAGATTAATTATTAACTGATATGGACTTTTGTAAGAGGTCACCAGAGATGAGTGCTAATAGGTGAACTCTGTGTAAGAGGATATTAATCAGTGATTAATCTGTGATACAGATGACTATAGGATGAGTAATGATGGAGCATTAGGGTGAAAAATATTCATTGTGTAGCACTGTGACCTTCAAACAATACTTGCTTCATGCAGAACAGAAATAAACAAAGAACTTCCAGAAGGGAGGTTAGCTGGAAGTCACAGTGTTAAAATTTCACATCTACAGCTTATCAGTGATCCGACATTGAAATGTAAACTCGTTGATAGATATTGTCACATGCTAAAACTGTGAAAGTACAAGACAGTATAACAGTGGTATAACTGAGAAATCTGGACAGGATGAAAAAGAGTAAAGTGCACGTGGATGCATCGTAATTAAAAACATGCCCATACAGCATCCTGCGTCAGCATTAGAAACCCGTGAGAAATATGTTTGTTCTCTGAAAGCTATGGTGAGTTTAAAAAAAAGTTCCCATCAATCTCTGAGGAACAGAGACACATGAAGACGGAGACAGGCGGTTGTGGGGACAGAGACAGACAGATGCAGACACAGCGTCTCGGCCTGTCCTCCTCCCTACAAGAGCAGTAAAGAGTGTTTATGCGTGCAGTCTGCAGCAAGAGCGCGTCCCACACGGCTCCTTGATTGAAGGAAAACAACATCAATCTAGCACAGGCCCCAAGGCCTTTAAATAACCAGCAGGCTGTTTAGAGCAGAGATCCCATTCCTTCCCTGCTGCTGCCAACTTAGGACACACACAGCGACACTCACACACACAAAACAACACGAGCACACACTTTTTGCCTTCTTTATCTATGTCTATAGATAGATAGATCTTTGCTCCTTCACCATTTGAGCCTCGCTCCTCTCTTATGATCGTCTCCTCCCCTCCCTCCTCCATCACCCCCCTCCCTTTCCGCGTTTATTGTGGTCATTTTCATTCATCGCCCCCATGATGCTAAAATGTCAAGGTTAGAGTGTGCCAGTTTCTCTCTCTCTCTCTCACACACACACAGGGAGGGAGGGGAAGGCACCACCGACTCTGAATACAAGAATTAGTCAAGCGTGCATTTTCCTTCTTCTCCATTTCTTTGCCTCTTGTGCTCCTCTGCTGCCCCCTCTCTTTGTTGGGAAGTGGCCTTTGGTGTGTGTGCATGTGCGTGTGTGTGTGTGTGTGTGTGTGTGTGAGAGAGAGAGAGAGAGGGAGAGAGAAAGAGAGTTTAAGGGGTGAGGAGTTGCAGGGATTGTGAGGAGGCTTGTTGAAGGTGTGTGCCAGAGTTAAACTGAATTTATTTTTTAAATTTGGCTTGATTTTTTAAAAATTTTTATATAAGCTTGTTTGTCTGCATGGAGTTAAATAAATGAGCAGAGTATGACAAACAGCTTATTTAGCACTATTTGCTCATGTATCATTCCTTTATTTGTGAGCTTGTTTGACAGTCAGGTGATGAAAACTGCTTTTTTTTTAGAACAGAATTCTTAATTACTTCACCTAAATACATGTCATAATTTTCCACTCTTTGTATTTAAGAGAATTAGCCTGAATGTAAAGCAGTGATGAGAGGAGGACACTTGTGTTTAAAGAGGTGAGGTTTACTAATCTTTAATTTCTGCCTACCAACTATTACTTATCTCTAGTTTCTTGGGTCTACTGTCACCTCTTTTATGGCTGTACCGCCATATCAGTTGCATCTAAGTGTGAATGTCATGTGATGAGTTTAACGGTTTACAAAAAGCGAGAAACGTGTGATAATCTATGTTCGAGGGTGAGCATTTGTTCCTCATATTTTATTGGACCTTCTGACAAATCAAAACAAGTCTTGCTCAAAGAAGGAAAAGAGGACTACACAACCTTCGCTTCACCCAAATATAAATCTTTATACCCCCCCCCCCCCCCCAAAAAAAAC
>VUQI01008528.1:58197-76878 GCA_015106735.1 Paratilapia polleni | reverse complement strand
ATTTTCAGATGATGGATTGAACAGTGCTCTGTGAGATGTTCAAAGCCTGGGATATGTTTTTATAACCTAACCCTGCTTTTCCACAACTTCTCCACAACACTCATCCCTGACCTGTGTGGTGTGTTCCTTGGTCTTCATGATGCTGTTTGTTCACTAATGTTCTCTAACAAACCTCTGAGGCCTTCACAGAACAGCTGTATTTATACTGAGATTAAAGTACACACAGGTGGACTCTATTTACTAATTAGGTGACTTCTGAAGGCAGCTGGTTGCACTGGATTTTATTTAGGGGTATCAGAGTAAAGGGGGCTGAATATTAATGCATGCCACACTTTTCAGATTTTGATTTGTAAAACATTTTGAACACCATGTCTCATTTTCCTTCCACTTCACAATTATGTGCTACTTTGTGTTGGTCTAACACATTTGTGGTTGTAATGTGACAAAATGTGGAAAAGTTCAAGTGGTATGAATACTTTTGAAAGGCACTATAATTCAGTGCGATGAAAAGTATATAAAACAAACAACGGTGACAAAACATTTTGGGCACAAAATGAAGTAAAACAAGTTCTGCAACAAACAGACTTAACTATAAGAACTCAAAAAACAAATAAAACCCAGACAAACAAAAGAAACAATAGGCTGTTTGAAACAATGCAATTAAAATGACCTGACATTTAAAAATAAAAAAACAACAAAAACAAAACTCTGTTTATGATCAGTATTGTTCTGTAGTGTTAGCTAGATGGCTACATGCTGAAGATAAGTACCAAGACCAATGCAATAACGCAATTTGTGATCGTTCTGGTCTACTTTAACTCCTGATGAGTTAACAGAATGCTACCTCTATATCATGGTTATACTGGGGGAAACGATTCATCCATCCTTTTGTAGTAGGCTGTAATCATGCTAATTTCTGTTGTAAACTTGATCATTTTAAAATGGGAGTCTATGGGGATTGACTCACTTTTGGAGTTAAAGCGACCATTTAAGGAACTGCAGTTTTTGTCACTTTCACATTGGCTTCATTTTTCAACTCTGGAGGTTGCTGCTTGATTATGGTAGGCTAGATCATTCTTTGCAGTATGTGAACAATAGTAACTGTGACTTGGTGCTCTCTTGTTGGTGTTGGCTGTAAAGTGCAAGACAAACTGCATCTAGACCAGCACAGCTCAATTGTTCCTCACACTTTGCCTCACAGTTGGTGTTAAAGCAAATTGATCACGATACATTAAGTGCAACATTTAAAATTGTTCAACTTTGGATCAAACACTACGTTACTGTCACTTTTCACCCAGCCACCTAATCACTGTGGAGGAGGGGCTGTAAAAACATTATACCAACCAAGAGTCACGTCTTACTTGTACAAATGATTAAGCAGCATTCTCAGTCTTCTGCTGGTGGTAAATGCAATGAATTACTTCTTCTGAAGCTCTCGTCATCTCCAAACAGGACGCAGACGGCGAACCTGACGGGTCAGTACCAGTACAAGAGCAAGCAGTCCTTCGTCAGAGAGCCTTTTGTGGTTCGCTTCCAAAGCAACAATACCAGTTAGTCCACTAAAAAAAAAAAAAACATTACAACCACTTTTCTCAGAGAATTTTCAGTTTTAAACTGTGTCAGCTGACTTTTACTCTCCCTTCATTCTTCTCTTTCACTGCTTGCTGTTCTTGTTTTTCCTTCCTGCTTTTCGCCCAACAGTAATCGAGGAGTTTATCTTGGTCCCTCTCCACAGTGAGCCCAGTCAGGCCATCCAGGAGATCGACAACCTTTACAACGTCTTTGAGGAAGTCAGCAAGAAATGGAACAACACAGTGAGAAAACTGAGAAAACTGATCTAATAATATGTTTATCAGTACAGATTTGACAGAATTTTTTTTTCTGCAATCAACATTACTCATGTTGGTAAAGGTCTATGTTTAATTGTGCAATTCAGAGTACTGTCATAATGTGCCTCCCCCCCAAAATCAAACATAACAGGTGTGTCTGGATGGTAACACGATGAAATGACCTAAACGTAGACTCAGAGGCTTGATTAAAGTGCTTGACTGAAGCAGGAAAAAAAAATGTCACAGTCAAAACAAGCAAATCATAAGTAAGAGGAAAGTAGCTGCAAAAGCATGTCACTATAATGATGGAAATAGATGGAAGTAGATGCTTCTGATAATGAGGAAACGGGTGAACAGGTGACTCAGACAGAGCTAGATTTTTCAGGTATCTGCTGCATTTTAAGCAGCATTGTTCTCAGCAGATATGATTTTAATGTGTGTTCATTTGTTGTGTGTAGAATGTGATGTTCCTGGGAGATTTCCATGCCAGCTGTGCCTATGTGACGCGAAGTGACAGGAAAAACATCAGACTGTACACAGATTCAAATTTCTCGTGGCTGATCAGAAACAGAATGGACACCACCGTCAATGACAAAACCAACTGTGCATATGACAGGTGTGTGTTGTGAAAACTGTTGATTGACATAATGGCGTGGTGAATACATTACAGGGTTACCTGATGTCCGCAAGCAACAAAGTGTCAGCTGCAAACAGATGCAGAGTGAGCTGATTATTACTATTAATCCGGTCTGAACATTGCCTACGTGGAGGAAAAAGAGAATACTTTGTTTTTGTATATAATTTTCCATGGTTTAGTTTTTGTATTTTTGAACAGCAGATAAGACAGTTCATGTGTGCTCTGTATTGTGTGTGTGTGTGTGTGTGTGTAGGATCGTTGTACATGGACAACCCTTCCTGAAGGCGATCAAGCCATTCTCTGCAAAAGTCTTCGATCTTGCTACAGAGCTCAAAATCCCCAAGACCAAGGTACAACAGGTCGAATGATCACATGACACCACATACATGGGTCACACTTAGAACGTGCAATAAAACGCAATCACCCCCTTCCTGAAGTATTTGAAAGGGTCAGAGTTTTTTACAGTTTTTACAACACGCAGCGTCCCTGCCCTGCAATAAAGGAAAAACACTGCTGTCTTCAGTATCGATTGTGATCATCTGCTGATGACGCTGATTTTTGCTGCCTTTAGTCTTTTTGACATCATTTTGTGGCACTGAGTTATGTCTGAAAACCTCAAATGGATATTTAAGAACCTTCTGCGGCGCCCCCGGTGTGCAGTTAGTTTGTTTACATATGAATCTCTGACATCTCCAAAACTGGCTAATGCACAGGAAAACAATCTAGATGGCTCTACAATCCAGACATGACAGAAACATGTACACTTGATTTTAGACTGATCTTGGGTTAACGATGTTTACATGAGAAGAAGCTATGGAGAATCACAAAATGGTGACTGCAGAGAGGGATCAAAGCTGTTCTCAAGGGTCTTGACTTCATGCAAGTTGGACACATTAGGAAACGAAAAAGCTTTTCTTTTTTAACCAGCTCATGGAGTTCATGTAATTCATTAAGACTGCCTAATTCCAGATGATGAAATGTGTCAGTGACTGTTGCAGGTACACTTAAATCGTTCAGCTTTTTTATGTGCACCTTGACAAAACAGTCTGACATAAACACTTTGACACCATCTGACTCTGGCTTCCATTGCTTCTGTTTGTCAGGTGATGGAGCTGAGCGACCATTTCCCAGTGGAGGTGACACTAAAGAGCTCCGGCCTCTTCCTTCAGGCCACGCCTCTCCTGATCCTCTTGAGCATCTCTGTGATCTTCCAGTCCTTCCTGTGATCACCTGATGTCCACTCTGTGATCACCCGGGCTATAAATGCCCTGAATGCTTTATATATGGTTTCATTTTAAAATTTTTTTTTTTTTTTTAATGCAGAGCCAGTTCACCTTGTAGGTCTGCTGTGATCACTCAGAACAGTCAGGTCTTTTTCAACATGCATTTATTTTACAGTTCCCCAGGTTTACTGCTCTTAAACCAAAGGAAATCTGATTGAGCAGTAAGGCAGCCTCAGGAACGGGAAAGATTAACAACATTTTAGGATCAAATATAAGACTTTAAAGGCTTTCTGTGATAATTCTAGTTTATTTCAAACTAAGGTTTTACAGAAAGACAAAACTGCATCCAACGGTCTATTTACCAGGTAAACTGACCCAAACTGAAACAAACCGGAATTAACAGTAAAGAACACGAGAAAATGGCAGGAGCAGTTGACTGGCCGTCATTAGGACCTCCTACCACATCAGGCTGAGGTTGTTATCCAAAGGGCCATTCAGTACCTTCAGTGCAGGGAATCAAACCACTAACTCGGCCACTGCTGGTGCCTGTCAAGCTGCACAGACATGGAACAATCCTGAACTCAAGGACTTTAAGAGCTTTTTGATGCTCCCAGCTGGTCTTTATTGATACTGTTAAACTTTTTGTTTTCAGGTGAATCTTTATTCTGATTTTACTTTTAAGGAGTTCCTGATTTTTTTTCCTTTTATCTATTTCAACTTTGTATAGAAACTGATGTAAATATCTAGAATTTTTCTCAAAATGATAAATCTTTTATTGTTTGAGTTTTGTAATTGTCAGTAAAGTTTTTTTTTTAAATGGTAAAATATAAATTCGTAAGATGTTTTATTGCAGAATGAGCTGACTGCATAGACACAGGTACACCAAAAACACCAAACAAATGGATGGATTACTAAATGACCCCAGAGGGTCAGAGTCTCAAAAAGAACAAAAAAACCAACTAAGAGCCATAAAATGATAACAAAGGGTCACCAGATAATCAAAAATGGATCCACAATGGCCAAAAAGATGGAAAATAATCTCAAAGGGACCAATAATGACCACATAAAGATCAAAAAAGGTATGCAAGATGGCCACAGAGGTATGCACCATTGCTTTGAAAGGATGCAAAAGGGTTACCAGGTGATCACAGATGGATGCAAAATGGCCAAAAGGATTTAAAATGATCAAGGGCTCTTGATGATGAAGTATCTAGTAGCTTCAAGAAATGGCTTGTGTGTGTGTGTGTGTGTGTGTGTGCCGTTTATGAGTCACTATTTTGACTTTTGTTTCTACTTTTCAATAATAAATTTTTTAAAAAATGGAAGAAGGAAAAAAAAAAAACATGATCTGATCTCCTGATGTGGTGATTTCCTGTCAGTCCTCCTGCGGGCGCTGCAGCTGGACTCTGTCAGAACAAGCTGTTCCACCAACGAGGAAGACACGCCACTTCAGATGTGTCACATGTGAACAAATCCCCTTGACTTGCTATAATGAAGAGGTGGTTTGGATCCTTATGAAGGCATCTTTTGGTTTTACTCAGTTTCTAAAAAAGAATTTCAAGTCTTTGTTCAGTAGTAAACAAATTCTGCACTTGTTAATTTAAGCATCTGCAGAGTCAAGGTGAAAATAACCGGCCTCAGTGTTTCCATCAGGACAGGAAATGCAGTGAAGAGCCTCTGCAATTAATGAGGACAGTTATCAGGACTGATTTTTAGTTGTTCCACTCTGGGGAAAAAGGAGGCAAATGCAGAACATCACCACTAAACTATGCTACACTTAATGCTGCATACTGCTTAATATACTTCTGAGAGTTTGTACACATATGGGCATTTATTTTCATTCCTCTGTCTGATATCATCTGGTCATCTGCATCTCTGTGCTGTTCTTTTTTATCTTCTTTCCCCTCTCCCCCCAACCAGTCACGGCAGACTGTGGCTGTCACATCCTGAGCCTGGTTCTATTGGAGGTTTCTTCCTATTAAAAGGAGTTTTTCCTCCCCACTGTCTGCAAGTGCTGCTCATAGGGCATTGACTGATCGCTGGGGTATTCTCTCTAATATTGTCTTTATCTTACAACGTAAACACTGTGAGGTGACTGTTGTTGTGAATTGGTGCTATAGAAATAAAACTGAATCAAATGCATCTATGTTGCATCTTTTTACTGCAGTAAAAAAAACACTTTATTCACTACAAAGTTTTTGTAAGAATGTATGTCAAATTGATTAACTGATCCCATTACCCCTGCTTATCTGTTTATTATCAATGAAACCACATTGATAAATTCACTTATGGCCACCTAACCTAAAAACTAATTTGTTGATTAGGATTATGGACACACTTTAATTTTATAACGACTTCTGTAAACAGCGCACATGAGATAAGGAATAACAGAGTCACAGTAGGTAAGTTAGAAAATGGTTAGAAGTCAGAAGCAGCAAGTGCTGAGGTTTGGGAAACAGTTCAAGAGTTTAGGGGGACCTGAGACCTGCCACCATGCATGCTTAGAGTGAAATTCATAAATACGAACATGTTCAGTGTAGTAGTTGATACTGACATCAAAACGGCCAGCTATGATATATTGCATGTTGGTAGACCATCAGAAAACAATGGTCTATGGGCGTGACAGGTCTGTTATAGAATTTAAAGTTCTGGGCCGCGGTAAAGCTACCACAATAAAGGTGTAATCTCCACTTACCTGAAAGAAGCGTCCTGCAAAAAAAGAAAAAAAAAAACACAATGGGAGGTTTTTCAAAACCAGGTGTATTCCAAACCACTAAAGTGTGACATGTACAGTTGACTAAAACATTTAAATATAATGATGACAAAAAAAGATTACCAGATTCATGATTCTGTGTGATAAATTATGTGGAATAACTCATGCAAGTAAAACATACAAAATGTGTTTACATCAAATATAACTAGACTACATAATGGTGTTAACTGTGTGCATTTTACCTTCTGATCTGGTGTGACATGTATATCAATGGTCTGTGTGTAAATGAGAAGTTTCTGAATGTCTTAATTCCTCAAAGAGTAAATATTTTGACACATTTTATATTACCCGACTTAAGACAGTTGTAAAACTGTGTTAATACTGTGTAACAATGTGTTGTGTGCAAATTTGTCCTGCAACTGTTTTGGTAACCTGAGTGAATTTCAGCTTATTTGACATGGTTTGATCTTTATAAGTTTAAATAGTCAGAAAAAAATTATTATTTTGTGTGTTTTAGCAACACTGGGCACTCCCATGGAAGCAAATTTAATCTCAACAAGGCCAACATTGCCAGTGTAAAGTTGTGTTGTGTCAAATTACCACAAACTAGGTTTTGCACTGAAACAAGTGCTTTGACTTTATGTCCACAATATCTTTGTATGGTGTTGAAGAGATATCATCTGAAACTGAATTAGGGCCGGGCTGTACTTTGCTGTAATACCAATTGGTGTGATGGTTGTCTGTCTCTCTGTGTTAGCCCTGTGACAGATTGGCCACCTGCCCAGTGTGTAGCCCACCTCTCTCCCTGGGACAGTGGAATCATTTTGTATCCCTTTGTGATATCCCTTTTAAATCCTTTTGGCCATTTTGCATCCATGGTTTTTTATGTAATTAATAACATGTTAAAATTAATAATAATAAATTGAATGTTTGTATAACAGCATATATTTGGATTGTTTGCTTTGCAGCAATTACATGTAAGACTCGAACTTAAGTCTGGCATGAGCAGCAAAATAATCTGCTCCATCACCAGCTCCTCCAGCCTCCAAATGTGGAGTCTTGAGTCTGATTGTGTCTTTTTTGCACCTTAAAAGTGGTAAATATGAGTTTTGTGTACATGGAAAATGCGTACGACTCCGAACATGGAAATAAGGAAGGCAGATTCATTTCCAGGAACATGAATCAATAGATTAGATGTCATGACTATTTCATGAACTGCTGTGAGACTGCGTTGGTACCCACTGGGGAAATGATGCCCCCTTGTGGCGAAAGGTCAGTGGTAAGGTCAGTGGTACACAAAGTACCTTTGACAGTAGTCTAGCCCAATGAATTTGGTGATGATGTCATATGTGTGCCACCTCATGCCCACCTTTGGACACACCCCTGATCATAAGAACCAAATGATTAATTGATTAATTGTCATGTATGTTGAGCTTGCAGTGGTTAACACATTTACCTATCACAGGAAGGACATCTGGCGTAAAAATCTGTGCCAAATCAAAATATGCGGATCCATCCACTGTGAAGACCCCCTGTGAATAAGGGAACAGCTGAAAGACGCATCTTGTGCCTGTGCATTTCTTTATACTGCACACACAAAACACTTCATTCATCACAAAGTCTAATTTCCTAGGTGTCATTTTCATGTGAATTTATTAAAAATGTATTTATCCCATTACTTGTGCTGATTTACTTTTCAATTCAACCGCACTAATACAGATGTGCGACTATTCGTGTTTCCACTGCATTCATTTAGGTTTTCATGCTTTTTTTTATGTGGTGGATTCCCATAATATACAGCAATTTGAGTTTTCATAGGGGAAGAAGAAGAAAAAAGAAAGAAGCTGTGATACCTTATGTTGCTCGATTTGTCAGTGTCCCCGGAAACTGCAGCAGAGTGAGCCCTCCTCTTCCTGCCTGCTCTCCGCTCACTGCTTTAGGAAACGTGGCCTTATCGGGACTCCAGCAGCACCGCGGTAGATGAATGACAAACTCACCGCTTCAGCTTTCACCTCTATCAATCTGTCAGCCTCCCCCACCGCCTCAGCAGTCCCTCGAAGCCTCTCTATCTGTGAAGAACCATGTCTGAGGCTGAACAAGTCCCGGCCTCGGCTTCGGAGGCCGTTGCCTCCGCCGTCCTGGACGCCCTGAACGCCACGGACTCCAACGGGACCGAGGCGCTCAACGCCACGGCGAAATTCGTCGCCACCCCGGAGGGCACGGCTCTGGCGTACGGCAGCCTGGTCTTCATGGCGCTCCTGCCCATTTTCTTCGGAGCACTGCGGTCCGTCAGCTGCTCCAAATCCAAGGTAATTGTCAGTGGACCCCGGTGTTCAGGTTTCACTTCAGCCCGGCTGTCGTTAGCCTTCAGCGGATAGCTGCTATAGCTAACGGCTGGCTAACTAGCTGCTCGCAAGGTGTTTCTGAAAGATTCTAAAATAATATTTTTCAAAGCAAATATAGACTGGGGGTCTCGGTAGAGTTAAAGCATGACATGTGCTGAATTTCATGAAAAATAAACGTCCAGCCACTGAGCGGAGGTTTAAAGATCCAGCTGTTTGATTTGACCGGTTGTTACCAGACGCTAATTGGCCTTTTAAAGTCTTCATCTCCACTTGTTGCACTCTTAATGCTGCGTGATACGTTCGGGGACCCGTGATGTTTGTTTGCGGGGTTTAAAATGATAGAAATATTGACAGTATTATTTACTTGTGTGTACTTTTCTTTGTTTGGCGTGTGATGGGAAGAATGTGTACCCAGATGTTTATTTACATTTCTCTTCCCGGACTTTTACCTGGCTGAGTAACCGGGCCAGCTGCCATCCGGTCGGGTTAACTTAAAGTGGTAAAGTGAGCCAAAAACAAGACCTACACACAGAGAGGGGAGAGGACTTTAATGAGCGGAATTATGACGTGAATATGAGGTTAAAACGAGTCCCAGAATACACGTGGCTAACCTCAGGACCGTGAACATATCACCAGGTGACGAGTGAGGGAGACGTGTACTTACAGAATTTGTTCTCTTTTTGGGGGTTTTGCAGACATGCGCAGATAGCTTTAAGTAGAAAAAAACCTCCCACATCCCCTGAGCAGCAGCGTGGAGGTGATGGAGGTTTCTATTGGTGACTCTTAGGACGCAACAAAGCTGATAGAAATCACGTTAATCTGCATAAACGGAAGCTGAAACCAGTGTGCTAATGCACACGCTGCTGTTCGAGTAATGAGCAGCCAATATATGCAGATTGTCACAGGAGAGAGAGACACCCTGCTCTTACGATTTTTCTGAGGTGCTTTATAATGTGTCTCTATGGGAGTTGTGGTGGGTGCACTCTCTGCTCTGGGGGGGATTCGTGTGAAAACTGTAGGTCCTACCGCAGCAAGAGTAACATCAGGTGAAAGAGGACAAAATGCTCATGCTTTGATGTATAAAATGTGCATGAAACAATCAGAAAGCCATTTTTATAGAAATAATCTCCAGGCTGATATCTCAGAGTGGATGATGTCATCCCATAGTGACTGGCAGAGTGAAGGAGACAACTCAGTTTGTCCTAAAACCTAAACTGTGACTGAAAAACCGTAGCAGATAAGCCTGATGAATAGTATGTAGTGTGCATTCGTGCTTTGCAATGGCACACTGAGCCCATGTTTTGGCTACTTTAGGCATTTAAATTTCAGATTTTAAACATGACAGAGAGGCAAAAGAGTGACTTTATCTTACCTCTGTTTATATGTAGATGGTGTAAAAAGTGCCCTCCAAAGAGGTTTTAGTCAGCTCCTAAAGAAACAACTTCACCGCATTGACTGTAATAAAATAATTTCATTTATTCAAGAAAAGTAGGCATTTTTGTTTATGAAATGGTCAGAAGTGGCAGGAAAAATGCATTGATTTCTGTCAAATTAGGGACAACAAATTCATGTCTTTCCTTTTTTCTTCCAGATACTGGATTAGCACAAAAAAATAAGAGTAAGACCACTTTAAATGGCTTTAGGTTTGATATGTGCTGCTGCAGACTCATTTTAATACCAGAACGCTTCACCTGTATCTCTAAAAATACTTCAGACTTAATGCTTCAGTCCTGCTCTCTCTCGTGTTTGTCATTTTCTGCTACTCACTCTTCTTTGGAGAATATCTTCCACTGATGTTCACAGTGAGCGTAGACTCTGTGCTTTATCCTGCTGAGTTGCGTTATTTCTTGTCAGTCGCAAGTAATACTACCACAAACCAAGGCAGACGTGTCCTGCAGGAGGTATTGTGAAATTAATTGAAATGAGACGTACACGGCAGTAATTAGGCTGCAATCGTAACCACAGGTGTTCCTTTTGTGTCTTAATGTCTGCTGCTGTTTAAAGCATTAGGAAAACCAGGAATGGATTGTTATCTTGTGAGGAAGGAGGAGAAAATTAACTCTGTGGCCTGAGGCGAATGTTTTACTCAACAGCTCTGTGCTCAGTGGAAATGAGATGGTGGTGCTGCAGCTGGAGAGGTTTAAGATCACATCTGTTCACAAAATGTAAATTTTTTTGTAGAAAGAAAATCAATTTCTGCCTTTTCTTACATTAAAATGCTCCCCAGTTGATTGCTGTTCTTATACTTGCCTTCTAAATCACATTTAGAGCAACGTAACACTAAATATATCTGTTCATGAGTTAGTAAGTTATATTTATCACTGCAGAGTAGTAGTAGATTTTTAGTGCTTTACATATAATTATAAAACTGAATGTTTGGATTTTATGTTGTTAGTTTCACAAAAAAAAGAAACCTGTCAGTTTGACATTTTAAAGAACAAAATAATCATTAAAGACCGTCAGCTGATCAGTCGATATTGAAAGCACTTTTAATTGGCAGGCAGCCCTTTTTTGGGACTATTTTCAGTGGTGGATTAACCTTCGAGTGGTTTATTTATGATCCCAGCTGTATATTTATATGTGCCACTGAGGTTTTAAATTGTACAAATGTTCTCTATCATGCAAATGTCAATTTGCTACTTCTACAGCTTCTCAGTTTTGTCCCATTGGTGTGGCATGGAAAATGGAAAGTTGTGTGAAACGTCAGTTGTTTTTTTTTTGGTTTTTTTTTTTAAACATTACAGGTTTTATTTTGATTGTAACTTGTTGGTAATTATTCCATAATTAGGCACCTCATTTGACAAATTTCAAATAGCTCAGTAATCTAAATATTTTAACTGTTTCTTCACAAAATACTTTAAATTTTACACCTCTACAAAACAGGTCTTTGTTCAGATTTAGTTGGAAGTAGAAGCATGGAAGAAACGCAGTATGAAAAACAGCCTGACTGACTTCATTGTAATTTGTTGTTGATCAAAGTATTACAGAGTCACAAATTCATCTGTATTTTGGTGTTAAAATTATACTAGCAAACTGTAACGCATAATTCATTCAAATATTTCAATATGTTTTGGGATGGAGCCTTAAAAGCAGTTGCAAAATACATGAAAGTGATTTGTGATGTTGCAGAGTTCTTTGTGTGCTCGTGCAAATGGAGGCTTTTGTGTCCTCTGAGGTTTCCTTGAAGGACTGATCTCTGTGCAGAGGTTTGACTAAAAAACTGAAGCTCTGCTCACTGTAAAAACTTTGCTAATTTTAATGCATCAGTGGCTTGTGTGCCTCTTCAGAGTATTTTCTCACCCTCCAGCATTACATGTTAAGCTCTGCTCTGACATTAGAACAGCAGTACTGGTGATCAGAAATATCTGGGGCTCAGCTGTAAACCCTCTGGGTGACGACTCGTTGAGGAGCTGAAGGACTGAGTCAAAGCCTCTGTAGTAAAGCTGGATGTGTTTTTAAATGCCAAAAGAGGATTTGGGGCTGATGTTGATAAATCTGATCCAAAGATTCTGTCAGAGCCTCGGGTGATGATCAGGGTTTGATATCAGCTCCTGAACGTCGTCGCATGGCATCCTTCCTCTCTCTTCCTCCGTTCTTCCTGTGTTTCTCGCTGTCTCTCCTCTGTCAGCCATCCTATAATATAAATGAGTTCAGATACCATGAAACCTTTAATCATTGAAGCTGTTACGCTCTCAAAATCCAGCAATGATGATCTGTTTCCTGCACCTGACACTTGTTTGCTTGTTTTAATTTTGGGCCCTGCTTCCAGCCCTCCTCTTGATCGCCGATCTGATCCCTCTTTCTCCCTGTCTGTCTGTGTGTGCACATCTGTTTGTCCACCCATTCTGTCTGTCTGTCTGTAGGAGCTTGGAGAAAATGATTACGATTCTGGGTTCAGAGTGAGTATGAGAGCCGCTGTGTGCACCAAATACACTCAGACACTGTTGGGTCCCAGCACTGACACAGCAGGGAATGCATGAACACTGGGAGGTGATTAGTGCAGCCTGAATGACAAATATCAGTTCATCGCACATTTGTTTCAGAGTATGTGCCGGCCAAAAAATGACACAAGTTTTAAATCAGCTTTGCACCTAAGATAAGTTTGTAGTTGAGCTAAAAAAAAAAAATAAATAATAATCACATGGATTGTGGTTCTCAAAGATGCTTACAGCAACCTTCCTGTCAAGTAGCTTAAAACACTGCACAGTTATATGGAGAAGAGGTTCTGTTTCAGAGGAAGAAGGTGCTCAGGCCAAATACTGACTAGATTAAAAT
This sequence comes from Paratilapia polleni, assembly GCA_015106735.1. Lineage (NCBI taxonomy): Eukaryota > Metazoa > Chordata > Actinopteri > Cichliformes > Cichlidae > Paratilapia > Paratilapia polleni. The sequence continues at coordinate 63,856 of VUQI01008528.1, read as the reverse complement.
TTGTCGGTTTACTGCACATTGATTAAAGGTAATTGATAAGTTTAAAAAAAAAAAAAAAAAAGATCAGGGCATTATTTGTCGCAATTAACTTATAATCCCTGTTTATTTCAGTCCAGTGCATTTAACCTTTATTTAACTGTCTTTATGGGTCATGTTAACTGTCCACCTCCACTGTAGGGATTTGAGAAAACGAGCAGTCGCACAAAACATCGTATACTGGGGCAAAAAGTGTGAGTGCTGTTTCCCGTAAACCAAATTTTTACATGAATCAGGTTAAAAGTTGAGTTTCTGTACTGAGCTGGAATTCCTGCACGGGGCTGTTCTAGGTTTATGTATGGATAAGGATGTTTCCAAGGAAATATTCTAGGAATTTGTGCAGAAAGGCACAAATTGGTGCTTAAAGATTCATCAGAATGCAGGAAATGAAATGTCTAATACTGAAAATGTTCTTTAGGATTACCCCCATGTTTTGGGCACAGGGTGTTTTTCTTGCTTTGAGCCCTACAAATGTGTGTTTTTTCTTTTTTCAGTCTGAGTGAAGTAAAATACAGAATTTAGGGTAGCAGGCCCTATACAGCCGTGACAATGGGGAAAATGCCAGGTCGAAATAAAACCAAATATCCTCTAAAACCGTCAGAGTACCGCATTTTATGGATAATGTAAAAAATTAATATAACCTGTAAAGTCAGTATTTGTGTCAGCCTGCATTGTCCTGTATTGGTCCGGGCTGCTGTGTTTAACTTGGAGACACAATCGCAGTCGTCACATGAAGAACATGCAAATTTCCGCTGAACCTTCACCTGCATCCTGACTGCACTGATCACTTTCAGGATGAATCAAGTTCATTCATATTTTCAGCCAAACTTTAACAAAACATTCAAAGCATCACACACAGACAAGTGTCCCCCCCCCCATCACAACACAGGAAAGTGAGGTAGGACTGAGCACCAGTTTCATTTACAGAAAGATTCTTGTGTTACAGCCAACAAAATAAAATAATGGATTAATAAAGTAGAATAGTCATTTTTTTTTAAACTTACTGAATTATTTTGTTTTAGTTTTTTTAAGCTAGAGTCCAAAAGAGTAGAAAAGTGGTAAATAAATGTAGCTCAGTAAGTACAAATAAAATAAAATAAAAAGCTGAATACGGTACAGTAAAGTAGCTCTGTGTGGATAAGTACCTCAGGTGCTGAGACTTATTTTTAGAATATAAACATGTTTTTCCTTATTAAACAAAGAATCCAGGCTTGTCAAATGTTAAATGATGAAAAACAGCGATCTGTGCAGAACACTCGCTGATGATGATGATGATGTTCTTGGGTTCCTGTGACTAACTCGTTCCTGATGTAGTACATACAGTAGCTGTCATTTCTGCTAGCATCTAACTCAGACTAACACGGTGTGATTTCAGCCTTTGGATTGCATGAGCCTGTTTGGTAATCGTTGTGTGTTTCTGGTAAATGCAACTCGCTCATGTGCAGCTTTACCGGTTTCTATAGAAGTCGATGATTAGAGTAAAATTCGCCAGCTTTTAACCAAATTGCATTAAAAAACATTTTCAGGTTTTATATTTAGTCTCAGGAAAGGTACAGAAGCAATTGAGTGTTGTTATTTAGAAAATGTTGGTTATGTTTTAGGTATTTTTAATTGATAAATGTAAAATTATTTAATATTGCAAATTAATATTGCATTTACTGCAGACTTTAGCTTTGGGTTGTAAAGGATTGATATGTGTAGGATTCCTTCACTTTTGCTCTTTCCCTTATCCCTCCTCATCCTCTGTCCCAGTTTCTCTCTCGGGACTAGATGGAGAAGAATATAGATGGAGGTGACTCTCAGGCTTCTCTCTAAGGGACTTCTGTCAGTCTGCTGTAGTCATTTCATTTCTGTCAGTTTGTGTATTTGGTACCAGCAGCAGGTCAGATCTGAGTGTAGAAGGACAGCCTGATCAGGAAGAGGACAAACCTCAGGACTAGACACAGGGATGTGTCTATAGTGTGTATAGTCCATATAATCCTAACTTAAAACTGAGTAATTACAAAAAACTGCTGCTGGTTTCTGTTTCATTTTCCTTTCAACTTAAACTCTTGGAAAGTAGTTCAGATTCTGTTGAGAAACTAATTTGAGTTTATGTTTTGGTGGTGAAGTTTAGCTTGGTGTGGTCTTACATGGAGTTTGGATTGCCTTGCACATCCCTGTCTTCTTTTTAACTTTCACCTTACCTGCCCATTCATATTTATGTGTCTGTTCTTTTTCTCCCAGAATGCAGCTGACATGCCGGAGACCATCACCAGTCGGGACGCAGCGAGGTTTCCCATCATCGCCAGCTGCACCCTGTTTGGCCTATATCTTTTCTTCAAGGTAGGTCGGGGTCTTCTCAGCCCTCCTCCAGGGGCCTTGGGTAGAAGGCATTTTATCTGATGAGCCTTATTTCTTATGTTGGACATGTGCTGTGATGCAGGTGTTTTCTCAAGAGTACATCAACCTGCTGCTGTCTGTCTACTTCTTCGTTCTGGGCGTCCTGGCTCTGTCTCACACTATGAGGTACATCAAAGAACATGAGTGTGTGTGTGTAAGTAAATCAGTGTGATCTAACCGATATTGGAGGGGACTTTATTTTGTTCTTGTTTCTGTCTCTCAGTCCTCTGATGACCAGAATCTTTCCAGCTTCTTTCCCAAACAAACAGTACCAGCTGCTCTTCACTCAGGGCTCCGGAGAGTCCAAAGAAGGTGAGTCCTGCTGCCCATCACACCACTGAAAGGACAAAAAGCACTTATGTTTTCATCAAGTATTGTACTGATGGTTCAGAAGGGCAAGCTAGGTGATGCTCTTTAGTTTAAAATCAACACTGTTTAAAAGACCCAGATTCATGTGGACTCATCCAGGCAATTTATTTTAGGCTGCACACAAAAAAGATGACAATATGTTGCAAACAAAAGGAAAACATTGCACAATATTTGGCTCCAGTTTAATTCTTAAAATATTATTCCATGGGAAAGTAATCATTTTCTATATGATGTTATCAGTCTCTCACATTGTTGTGGAGGTATTTTGGCTCACTCTTCTTATGTTGCCTCAGCTCATTGAGGTTTGCGGGCATTCATTTATGCACAGCTCTCTTCAGGTCCTGCCACAGCATTTCAGTCAGATTGAGGTCTGGACTTTGACTGGGCCATTGCAGCATCTTGATTCTTTTCTTTTTCAGCCATTTTGTTGTAGATTTGCTGTTTGGGATCATTGTCCTGTTGCATGACCCAAAAGTGAAGATAAGGAACAAATCTTCTTGAAAAAAACAGTTTCTGTGGAGACTCTCAGTTAAAATTTATGAAATAAAATTTTTCAGAGCCGTTAACATCAGCTCTGTTGGATTGTGTTGGCAGCAGAAATCTGAGTCATAGAAATATCATTTATTCTTTGGTTGAATGGCCTTTTGAACCTGATTTAGGATCTTTAGAAGTGTTTTAGATTCACATCTGACCTAAAATCTTCAAACCTGTATTTCTCCATCTCTCCACAGAAATAGTCAATTATGAGTTTGACACAAAGAATCTGGTGTGTCTGCTCATCAGCAGTGTGGTGGGAGTCTGGTACCTGCTCAAAAAGGTAAAAGTCTGACACGTGCAGTAGTGCCTTAACGAAACTGTCCTCACATCATCACAGAGCCTCAGAGGGAAAATTAGCTGGATTTGAGTTATGTGAGCTCCTATAAGGAGGGATCCAACATCTGTGGAGGTTGGTAATACATTACCAACAACCATTATTTTAATTAGAATGTATTATTTATGTTAATGGAATATTTCCCTAAAGCTCCATGTACCATATAATCTCTCATGAATGACACTGTGGCTTCATTTCACCACCAAGCCACATTTGGGAGCTGCAAATGAGAGCTGTTTGAAAGAATCTACAACGTACAACAGCCGGTAGTGCTGTATTATATTGTGTTAGGGGTGTAACAGCCCTGAAAGCGAGACGATACAAACATTCACAGTATCATGGTTCAGTCTTTCCATCCTGTGATACCCACGCAGAGCCGTTAATGCTTGGTTAAAGCATTTTAGTTTGCTGAAATCTGTAATGTTTAATGTAGGGCTGGGTGATCAATCAAAGCCACTGATCAGTTTCACTTCCTATTTTGGCTTCTAATCATCCCATCCATCTTCTTCCGCTCATCCTATTCAGTGTCACGGGTGGGGGCTGGAGCCTATCCCAGCTGCCATAGGGCGAGAGGCGGGGTACACCCTGGACAGGTTGCCAGTCTGTCGCAGGGCTAACACAGAGAGACAGACAACCATTCACGCTCACATTCACACCTACAGCCAATTTAAAATGACCAATTAACCTAACCCCACTAACTGCATGTCTTTGGACTGTGGGAGGAAGCCGGAGTACCCGGAGAGAACCCACGCAGACACGGGGAGAACATGCAAACGCCACACAGAAAGGCCCTGGCCAGATGGTGGATTCGAACTCAGGACCTTCTTGCTGTGAGGCAACAGAGCTAACCACTGCACCACCGTGCTGCCCTGGCTTCTAATCATTATTAAAAAAAAATAAAATCAGGATAAAACTCTTTTGCATTCATTTTTGCCACAAAGCCCTCTTTTTTTTTCCTTTTTCTTCTGCATGTGTTATACATCGAGCGCACCCCTTTCTTTGCGCCTCCCTAAAAGCCCAGAGTCACTCACTGTTTAATTCAGCTCCAGCCAAGATGACTAAAAGAGAGCCTTCAGTCAACAAGATCTGTCTGAAGGAAAAAAAACTCAGAGGGTTTCCTCAGGTGAGCCTGTGGAGGAATTAACGGTTTCCTTTTTCTCCACATGACTTTGGGTCCATCACCTGTTCTGCTCTCTGCAGTGAGTGATGGTGATGGCTTCAGCTCTTGGTCACTTGCCCCATGGCTACTATTCAGGTCACCTGAGGCACACAAGTCCACTGCTGCCTGGTGCCCCTAAGCTGCAGACCTCCCCCAGCGGAGGCTGAGGGCTGGCAGAGACTAGAGGGTTGTCCTTGTGAGATGGACTTTATGGTCAAACACACTAAATTCCCACTGGGCGACCCTGTCTCTCCCACCGCCTCCACCTCTTTTTTTTAAAAGTTTATTTGCTTTTGAGTTATGTTTAAAGATCAAGGACATTCCCTGTAAAAAGATGTTTTTAACTTTAATAACTGTATGATGTTTAAGTTAATGAATAATCAAGTTAATCAAGATTATATTATTGAGCAAAATAATTTAGATTTTTGCTATAATCAAGCATCTTAAGTGGATAGTTTTTAGATTAATTTAGGTGAAAAGTGAACTGGAAATACTTAAGAATATTGGAGGTAAAAAAGATTTTTCCCCAGCTTTTCATTAGTCATCTACTCTAAAGAAAGAAAAGAGGTAAGAACTGAAACTGTGACCCAAATATCAATTTATGGTCCAGAGTGCTGATTGGAAGAATTTACACCCCTATGTAAATGTTTATATGTCTGCTGCCTCTTTTTAAACTTTATGTATTTATAGAAAAAATGACAAAAGTAATAAGTTATTGGGCAGCATGGTTGTTTGTGGCTGTCAGCACATGAGCAGCAAAGTTGGCTGCCGTGTATGTGTGTGTGTGTGTGTGTGTGTGTGTGTGTGTGTGTGTGTGTGTGTGTACCCCTGCAGAGCTCACA
>VUQI01008528.1:48088-58177 GCA_015106735.1 Paratilapia polleni | reverse complement strand
AAGGCTGGGATTATACTCACTTGCAGATGCACCTGCAGTCACCACAGACAGGAAGTTACTCCTGTAAACTTTTTTCATGTCAGCTGTGAGCCCTCCTGAAGGACACATGTAGTTGGTGCATAGTAGTGTAACATCTTGCAGACAAGTCTGTGCAGTCACAAATGGTTGTCGGGCACAACACAGAGCCTGACTTTCACCCTTTGATGGTGACAGTTGTGACACTCGGACGCAGGCAGACCCTTCAGGTTCAGAATCTGTAACACTGGCGTAACTCCAAGCCTGCATATTTCTTTGTTTTTTCTGTCAGTCACATATGTTATAAATCCTTTATGTGCTCACCTGTGTGTGTGTGTGTGTGTGTGTGTGTGTGTGTGTATTGTGATATCACAGCACTGGATAGCCAATAATCTGTTTGGGCTGGCGTTTGCCCTGAACGGAGTGGAGCTGCTCCACCTGAACAACGTCAGTACCGGCTGCATCCTGCTGGGGGGGCTCTTCGTCTACGACGTTTTCTGGGTGAGATGAAATATTCACACACATGGTTGGTTATCCAGCTGTGGTAGTTATCTGGTACTTATACAGAAACCTTCCAGAAGATTTAAGCTCACCTCTGTAATGTCCACAAATTCAGTTTCAGCAGTTTGATGAATACAGTTCAGAGGTTAAGAGATGAGTTCCAACAATCCCCTCATCCCCAACCGGTCGCGGCGGATGGCTGCCCCTCCCTGAGCCTGGTTCTGCCGGAGGTTTCTTCCTGTTAAAAGGGAGTTTTTCCTTCCCACTGTTGCCAAGTGCTTGCTCATGGGGGGTCGTCTGATTGTTGGGGTTTTCTGTCTTTTCTGTCTAATATCGTAGGGTCTTTACCCTAAAATATAAAGCGCCCTGAGGCGACTGTTGTTGTGATTTGGCGCTATATAAATAAAATTGAATTGAATAATCCAGCAGCACATGAACACAGCTTTACATCATCTTCGTTCTCTCTGTTTCTCTCCAGGTGTTTGGGACCAACGTCATGGTGACAGTTGCCAAGTCATTTGAAGCGCCCATCAAATGTAAGTATGAGATTACTGTTCAGTCCTTCAGGTACCAAATGTCAGCCTGACTGTAGATGAATATCACTGCCTCAGAAGTTTTAGCTCCTGTTTTTCTGACATTACCCAGCTGATGTTAAAACGGCTAATCATGCTGTGAGTTTTTTACTTTCCCCTTTCTCCTCCAGTGGTGTTTCCACAGGACTTGTTGGAGAAAGGTCTTGAAGCCAGTAACTTTGCCATGCTGGGACTGGGAGACATCGTCATCCCGGGTATTTTCATCGCCCTGCTGCTGCGCTTCGACGTCAGGTAACACTCCGTTCTCTCTCTTCTCTCACGATCTGTCTCTCTCTGCCTCCTCTCGGGCTTTGTTTGGTCTCCTTTGTGAGTTTTTGGGTGAGATAAATGTTCTTTATTCACTGTCCTCTAAAAATTGCCTCCCTGCCTGCAGCTTAAAGAAAAACAGCAGGACGTATTTCTACTCCAGTTTCCTGGCCTACATCTTCGGACTGGGCCTCACTATCTTCGTCATGCACACCTTCAAACACGCACAGGTACGAGGTTTAAAGAACAGGGATTCTTTTGAACTTTTTGTTGTGATTAAACTGCACTGCACTCTCTTCTTAAACGAACACCTCTTAAAAAAGAAGAAGGTAAGCAGACAGAGCTGACAGTACAGCAGCCAATCACATCAGTTCATTCTGAGAACTCCTCATACACCTGTGGATCACTGAAAACCTGAAAAGCAAATGCATGCCAGGGTTTTTCTAGCACTGAAATCACCATTATTTTTTTTTTTGTTCTTGGTGCCATTTTTGTTCCTTTCAGCCTGATTTAATCAAATAAAATACACATTTTTGTTTATTGAAATGCCAGAAGTGCTCTTGAGTCTACACGGACCAGTGGTGTTAACCCATGTAGATGTCAGTAGACATTCAGAGACGTTTGAATCTGACGTGAGGCTTGAATTTAAAAGGCAGACATGTTAAGTTCTCAGGGTAATCTTTGTGTTGCTGCATTATTTCTTTTACCATCACAGAAAAGCATCTGAATCACAGTTTAAAGCACCTGTGGGACACTGAAGCTCTGCCATGTGAAACTGATGAAAACGATATACTCCAGGTTTAGTTTCAGCTTTAGTTACAGTGTTTGTCTCAGAGACTTTTGTCTTTCTGACTGCAGAGCTTCAAGCATTAAAGAGGAAAAACAGGAGCTCAAAGCCAAAATGTAAAGTGATACAGGTTTCTTTTACATCTTTTTGCATCGTTTGTGTGATTGAAGAGCAGTCGTGGAGGTTAGGCAAATTAATCAAGAGAACTTTATTTTTAGAGCACATTGAAAAGCACGAGAAGCCTGAAGGGATTTGCAGAGAAGCGAAATACACGACAGAACTGCAGTCAGAGACATGAGGTGATAGAAGCAAGAGAGGTCTTGAAAAGGGGGGGGGGGGTTATTTTAACAGTGTTAAGATGACACTAAGACATCTGACATGTGATATGAGATTACAGAAAATTGGCTTCTAGCAGCAAATTAGCACCCTGACACAGCAAATAAATGACGACAAACAAAAAAACTCCATGGCCAGCTGGTGGATTCGAAGGACCTTCTTGCTGTGAGGCAGCAGTGCTAACCACCGTGCCACCCCTAACACAAATTTCATCATAATAAATTACAGGAAATTATATACTGTTAGGCCCAGTTAACAGAAATTAAATAATGGACACAGGGTTGTAGAGCCAGTGCTCCTTTTGTACTTGTTCTTCAAACTTTGTGGCACGTTATCTTTGCCTCCCCTGGTATACCGCCCAGAATTTTGCTTGATTAATCTGATTTTTCTTTTTTTTTTCACTTCCATTTAACAACTATTAAATTAGTTGCCAGAAACATGACTAGACATTGGTGAAATAGCTGAATTTAAGCATAATGAGCTTGAATGAGTCTCATTTGCAGTGACTTTATCTCACGGTTTTCACTTGTCAGGAACTGAAACTACATTTTACTTTGACTCTGGCATCCTTTCTGTGCTTTACTGCTGAGTCTGTAGTTCCTGTTGGTTGTTTTCTGGCTGACTGAAGCTACGTACACATTGACTAATGAACCACATTCAACGCAGCAAACTCCAGGCCAACAAACAAATTGGATAAATGTGAAATATTAATCATTTCTACAGGACCTGAGTCAGTTTGAATCTGTGAGCAGCTTATTCAGCATTCCTGAAAAGTCTGAAATTAAAATCAAGGAAAAAAAAATATTTGTCCTTTATTTCCTGTAAATTTGCTGGAGGTATTAAATTTGCACATGATGTGTTTAAAACTGGTCGAGAGAAATCACAGCCAATAATGTTTGTAAAGTTGTTACTCATCCGTTACTCGTCTTTCGTGCCTGTTTAATGTACAGAGCACACTCCACAAAAAGGCAAAGTGAGATTATTGCACTGATAAATACTTGTACTTACAACTTGTTTGTAAAGGCCTGAAAATAATACATAATTTTGTGTGTGATTGTCTTCATTTGTATATATTAAGGTCTTTAAAAAAAACCAAACAGAGATTTTAATTGTTACAATGGTGGAGGAGGCGTGTTGTTAACATGCTCTCCTGTCCGTGTGTCTACAGCCCGCTCTGCTCTACCTGGTCCCCGCCTGCGTCGGCTTCCCCGTCATCATAGCGCTGTTCAAAGGAGAGCTCACGGAGATGTTCAGGTGAGTAACCACGGCGGCCACACGTCCTGCTGCTCATACGATAATTCAGAGTCTTAAATTCGCGAGAATGAGACTTGGAGATGGTGTACAATCAGAGCACTGGACTGTAGTTGACTTTAGGGGACTTTAGTTGTCTAATAATGACTAATAATCTAATTTGTTTTCCTTTTAATCACTAAAATTATTGAACTGGGAGTCAGATTTATTTGTAATTACTGAAATTAGAGTCAGTAGGGATCCATGTATAATGTTAAAGGTCTGAGTCTGGATCAAAATCTCACAGCTGGTGGAGTGAAACCTCAATAGATGCTTATTCCAAAATAAATTAAATCCTTCTGTGTGATTGGACAGCAACCTCAGCCTGCCCAAGCAGAAAAATGTAAAGCTTTCACTTTTTTATGGCGGAAAAACAAATGTTGCCATGCAAAGTGAAACAATTATTGTCAAGTATAATTTAAAATTAAAGAAACTGGAAACTGAAATGTCAGACAACATAATCAATCAAAATAATCAAAGTACAGAATGACACTGAAGCATGTCCTTCAGGTTCATGTAAAATCAAATACATCAACTGCACATTCTCACTCTGTTAAACAATGTTTTTAAATCACCAGTTAGGATTTAGGACCATGACTACAGTGTGCTTTGTGGGTCATAAGTAAAGAGTGCGTACAGGGTTGACATCGCATCAGAGTGGCAGAAAATACAGCTTACAGTGCAGGAGGAGAGACTGAAGCCTCAGCGCTGTGCAAAGGTTTCAGGAACTTGATGTAACGACTGTTTTCAAAAATACTGTCATTAAAAAATGGCTTCAGTTCTCCACAGAACACCTGCACACAGTTTTTAAAGGATTGGATTGTAGGAACTTGTTCGTTGGAGTGAGTACCCCCGTTTTTTCCTGCACTGCAGGAAGCAGGAACCATCGTGGCTCTCAAAATGTCGTTTTAAGAGGGCAGATGTACTTTCGTATTTGAATGGTTCAGTTCTGTGGGGTACACAGTAGAAATAGCTGCTCCAAATTAACTCTATTATCTCTGAGGTTCAAAATGCTGCACCTTTACATGTTTAGGAGCTTCTGTCTCTCAGTATGCAGACTGAAGGTCAGACTGAAGGTCAGACTGAAGGTCAGACTGAAGGTCAGACTGGTCCATCTCTCATCCTCCTCATGTCCTCATATGACCCTCATCATTTCACTCCCTGGACCCACGTCTGTTTCTTTATCTTCTTTTCTTATTTTATTCTTTCCACCTCCTCTCTTCATTCCCATCCTGTTTCCATTCCACCTCTTCAGTCTTCTCTTTATCCTCCATTCTTCTTGTTTCTCAGGTGTCGCAGTGGTAGAGCTCTGTAGTAACTTTAACCTTTAGAGTTTAAGATAAATAATTTACCACATTCTTTCTGTCTCTTTCCCTCCTTTTTTTTCTCGCTACTTTTATCATCTCCTTTTTCTTTTGCTTTCTTTTTATTTTTCTACTCTTTTATCTCCTCCATGTCTCCATTTTCTTCCTCTCTCCTGTCTCTCCTCCTCGTCTCCTCCCCCTGTGGTTAGCTATGAGTCGTCAGAGGAAGTTCTTCCTGCCTCTCCCAGGCTCACTTCCTTTCCAACCGTCAGTGGCTCACCCGCAAGCTTGGCTAGCTCCATGGATGCCGTCTCTATGGTGACAGGCTCCTCCCCGCGCCACCGCAGATTACAGCCCACCTCCACGTAGAAGCCCTGCCCCTCTATCTTTACTCTCCCCTTGTCTGTCTCACCTGGGCAGGTAAAAAGCCCATTAATGAGCAGAGTTCCATGCATCCATCAACTCTGCTCATATGAAACAATCACTCATTCATCTTTTTAACATGAATAAAATAATCTCAAGGGGTTCTTACAAATATTGGAAGAGGGTTTTTTAATGATTTCTAAAATTCACATTCGTAGTAAATTAAGTCCCCATTAAAAACTGATGTTTTTTTCCCCCAAATAACTGAGTTTAGTAAAAGTGTTTAGTTGTAGGTTGGACCAAATAAATGGATAATTACCACAATTTACTGCAACACAAAAAAAAGCTATGGTTTATGGTCTCTACACCAACCATCAGTCTGTGTAGGTTCTCAGTCATCCAGGTCATGGTAGTCTAAGGTTCTCATATCAAAGGCAACTGGACTTCTTTTAGGTTGGAGGATGTTTCACCTCTCACCCAAAAGGCTTCTTCAGTTCTAAAAGCTGATAGGGAAGACCGGGTGTTTAACGTCTAGTGGGGGTTGTCACCTTGGAGGTGGTCCCAACACAGCAGGGCATGTCAGGACATGTTTGAGTTGTTGCCCCGCCCTACCATCGTTTGAGTCATTAAGTTCACACGGGTTGAGGTATGAATGGTGCTTAAATGGTGAAGTCAGAAATTTTCAAGTGGAACGCCCCCTCAAGTCAGACTTCCAACTCAGACAGTCAGAGCAGCCCCACCAACCCCAGCTTAACAATCCAAGATGGCAGCAGTGAACAGTAGTGAAACTGTCAATCTGTACTGCTACTATTGTGTATTTATGACTTGGTAAATAAGCCCGACACAGAGCACTGAGCACGCTCTATCATGAACATGCTGCAGTGGTGTTTTTAAGTGCAAAAAGACAAGCATTGCTCTGTACTGCTAGTGATGCATGATTGGCTCTGCTTTGCTAAGGAGCAAAATAAATCCTGTTTTTCCTTGCTTTTCCAACTTTACTACTGGAACACACCCAATTTGAGAGTGACGTCACTCCCCGCTCCGAGATCCGACTTCCGAGGTAAAAGGAATGCATCAAATTTGCCTGGGAAGGGATCTTAGGCCTGTGTTTTAGGTGTTTTGGGTGTCATAGGCCACTACTTCAACATCGGTCCTTTCAGTTTTACTTGTCTCTCAAACCATCTGTGAACATCTGTATCCTCAAGTGTCTCCTGTAAGTGCAAATATACAGCTGTCTTATCCTGAAGTGGTTGTTTGGTCTCTTCTGTGTGTAGGTCAAAGCACTCCTCACTGCCGCTCAAAGCATACACGACACTGCTCAGCTTGTGTTGAGGTGATTTGTCCTTGGGAACAGCCGGTTTTTATCCGAGGGTGTTGCTGGATCTGAAGTGCAATGGACTGTTGTGCTCTGAGAAGATTGTTTGTTTTAGGTTTACCAGAAAATCCTCCCACAAATGGGTTGACAGTGTTGTTCTGTTTCTCATGCTTGTTTTATGGTACCGCGGTTGTTTGTTTATGTAGGTATTTGCCCCTGCAGAGCCTACGGAGCTCTGCTGTGCGTAAGTCGAATGCTGATTGGTTGACAGGTGGGCTGGAACAGGGAAGGGAGTGACACGCTTCTCCTGTTCTGGAGTTCACCAGGAATGGGAGAAGCGTGAAAAAACATCAAAGATCAAAAATACAGCATGAAAAGCACAGTTAGTGGCTGCAGAAGACACTTTTCATTGTTTTTAACACAAGGTTTCACTTCAGCTCTTTGTATGTTATAACATCACTCTTCTCCATGGCTGGCCAACTACCAACTACAGCACGAGAGGAGCCCACAGACCGGTTGTACCCCATGCTTTGAACTCTGCAGGTAGATGGGCTGTCCGTAGGTCTCTACAGTCTGCCAACGGAGAACCATGTTGAGCCCATCACGGGTCGATGTCTGAGGTTCTTTTCCATGCCTCTTCGCAGACAGTCGCCTATAACACAGCCATGAGATCCCTTCTCAGGCGATTTAACCGCCATTCACACCTTGACCTGTGTGACTTTAATGACTCACATGATGGTAGGGTCAGGCAACAACTCGCAAACATGTCCTGAACTGTTCTGGTGTGTTGAGACCACCTCCAAGGTGACAAGAATAAATACCTGAGACTCCAGATCAGCTGTTTAGAACCGAAGAACCCTGTTGGATGAGAGGTGATGTGTCTTCAGGAACCTAAAAGAAATCCAGTTGCCTTAGACTCAAGCTCTTTAGACATCTGTCAGCTATTGAAACAGCAGATGGCTGCATGGGCAAATAACGGGCTATAGTGTTTGTATTATATGGATCTCACACCCCTAACTTTAAGCCTTAATGTGTCCAAATAGATGGGTTATTTGAAAAAGGAAAAAAAACATCACTTCTCATCCAAAAGTGACCATATTTGGACAAGAAGGTGGAGTGCCGAGTTATCTTGATTAACAAACTACATCCGTAAACTGTACGGGTGCAGTGCACAGACACAGAGGCCTGCTAATTGGTGCTAAGTAATAGAATAATAAAATACTAGAATTTCACTCACCAAAACTGGAGCTCAGACTTCTTGGACTTTCTCACTACAAGCCATAATACTGTGTTTGTTCCACTGACAATGGTCCAAATGGCACAAACAGCACCAACACTGTTGAGAGGTCCAGTTCAGTGCAGACAGCTACGCCTCACACCTGTCAATCAAAGCAGCTACACACCCAGCTTTGGGCCTTAATAAAATCCAAATGGTTGAGTTATTGAAAAGAAAAAATCACTCACCTTTCAGTTGTTAAGGGAGAAATTAATCAGGCTTTAAACATGTTTACTTCTGCTGTGAAGTTTTTAACATTTTTAACATCATTTGTCTATGGAGAGTAACTCACTGTTGGAGCCAGCCTCTAGTGGCCGTTAGAGGAACTGCAGCATTGGCTTCATGTTTGGTAACACCCTGACCACCCTCCCTTGTATTTCTTCTTCTTCTATGTCTCTTCTCCAGGTATGAGGAGTCTTCTGAGGAGGCGGGGACTAAAGAGGACGCAATAGAATCAGAGAAGAAGGACCAATAGTATCCATGTCGTTCCCCTTGCTCTCGCTCCTCCTTCAAACAGTTTTCATCAGCCTGCTGCCACCACATTTCACTAAAGCCCCACCCCCTCCCGCCTCTCCAGCTTCCTGTTTGTCAGCCAGGGGAAACGGGGCTCATGTTGCCAACACGTTTGTCTCTGATAGCCATGGGAACGGCTGCCAACTGTTCCTCGTGGTTACGGCTGCTGTCGCGTTACCGATGGCGGTGTTTGTAATTAAAGGTTGATTCAGGTGCCTACCACGAATCCTCTCACACAGGACCATGAAGCAGCGTGTTGGGGGTCACATGTCTAATCAAAATGTGGGAAGTCATCAAATTTCATCGTGTGTTTGCAGCTCGCCGCTCAGATAGGCAGGGAAACAGTTTGAAGGAGTGCTTGTTTTAGCCTTTAAACAGCCTCAAAAGTGGAAGAGTCAGACGGTAAAACAAGCGCTGCTGCCATTTTCTTTGTTCTTGTTTTTTAAACTTGCTTTGTCTCTAAAACCCTTAAACAAAGAACCGCACATCATCATGAGATCATCCCGAGTATCCAAGCTCATATTATAGTGCGGAGGCCTGGAGATCCTCCAGATGTGGTTCTTTGTCTCTGGGTGTCTTCGCTCACCAGGCGCTGCACACACTGCCTTCTGCTCTGTCACATCAGCGTCTTCTGTTAGGTTTTTGTTTTTTTTCCTTGTAAAAGGCCAGAATTTTAAGGGGGAAAACCCCAGGTAACAGTTTATTTTTAAATGTATACTATTACTTTCACATTTGTTAAAGTTGTATTGCGTTTTCATCCTCTTGTCTCCATGTTGTCTGTACGTGTGAATCGGCTTTCCCTGTCTGTCCCAACTGTTTGCCAGAGAATAAATTAGATTTCCAAACAGACCTGTGGTGCTAACATGGCTTCAAATTAAAACCTGCAGCTGTATGTCACATCCACCAATGGAGGGCCATACAACCAAGACTTTATTTTAGTCTGTCACAACATGGTGACTACAAGTCAGTCAGACTTTGAGTCAGATCTGTGTAGGAAAAGTCTGCTTCCATTGGAAGATTTTTATTTTTTCCTCATTTGATTTTTATTTATTTATTTTTTTCAAATGTTCATCAGCATCCTAAAAGAGGCTCCTGTTAGCAAACAGGATTAAATAGTGCATTTGTTTTGGAACTCTTTCCAGAGGCTGATTAATAGACATTTGATGCTGTAGGAAAGTTAAAACCATAGATATGTCTGGAAAAGGTGGACGAAGGTGTCAAAGGTGAAGCCAAAGCTAAATTTGCTTAAACCTACATTCTTTTTAATGGACATCAGGAGGAGACTCCTGGTTGCACAAAGAATTCAGTTGTATAGTATATTAGATTACAGCCCTCCTGTTCAGTTCATCTCTGATCTCAGTAAACGCTTTCCTCAGTTTATGCTGGCAGTCGCTAGTTTAGAGTCTTATTAAATACAACACGATGACTCTAATTAATCAGTTAAAATTAGAGTTTAAAAAAAAGGGATAAAGCAGGGTGTGTTTTACTGTTGATAGCCAATAAACATGTCAGATCCAACCTCATGTTTTGTTTCACGCTATTTAATCTAT
>VUQI01008528.1:18520-42868 GCA_015106735.1 Paratilapia polleni | reverse complement strand
TTTTCTGGATTTTCTGGATTCTGGATTAGTCAGGATTATAAAATTCCTTGCTGAGCACTTTGACTCACCTTCTAGGTTGTTTGACATGCCAGACATCAGAAATTCTGCTATTTTAAGTTGTTTACATCAGGGCAGAAAGATTGGAACACGCTCTTAATGTAAGTTAACTTTTCTTTTCATGTGTTTGTAGGGAAGTTGGGCTTAGAGGAGGAGTCTAAAGAGGAGTTCAGGATGGAGAGAGAACCTCCAGCTACACATGAAGAAGGTACCAGACTGTCTCTCCTTTTCCTCCTTCAGTCTGAAGGGGCGTCCAGGCAGCTGAACGGTTCTGTGTAATATAATATAATATAATATAACTTACAGGATGTTTGGAAATCACTGTTTGTCTACTTGCAGGAGCAATTGACATATTTTGATAACTTGATTACATGTAAGATCTTACAGGATTAAACTGACACCAGGAAAACGGGATTCCTGGGAAATCCAATCACGACCATGTCCCGATTCCCAGGAAATGGAATGATGGGAAACGGGGAAAAAAATTAACTTGGGTGCAATGCATTAAAAAAAAGTAGTCTATTAATGAATACAAAGCGTTGTGGTTAAGTAGCACAAACACGTTCGGACTTCTGAGTCTGATGTGGGATTGCGTTTGTACAGTATCACCTTTTGTCCCATCATTCTTTCTGTTGCAGGGTGCTTGCACCATTACCGCAGTTAGCCTAGTAAAATGTTGCAGGTAGCTCGCGGCCTATCTTGTCAATCAGCATCAAGCTAAACACAATGTCTGCCACGAGCTTTGGAAGCACTTTGTTAGATTGGAGGATGGTGCTGCTAAATGCAGATTGTGTGACTGGGTAATAAGATGTTCAGGAGGGTCAACAAGCGGACTGTGTCGACATTTAGAGTCTCAGCAGGTAGGCTACTTTGTGCTCACAGCCTCGCACCAGCGGAGCGGCTGTAATACTTTGTTCACACAGCATGCTTGATTTGAACGTTGCTTATATTCATACTAATGGTGATAAACATAAATTGTGTTTTTTGCCTTAATAATGATCAGAATAATACACAAAAAGGTCACATTATGAACACAAGTATGCATATTTCTCCTTGTTGTATTTAGTGCTGCTTTAAATGCCCAGGGCTTAACTGGAAACATGTTTATTTCTCGGGATTCCTGGGAAAACTGGCTTCAGTTCCTGGGATTTAAAATGTCTAATTTTGAGGAAAAATATTAAACCATAGTCTAGTTGTCCTGCCCCCCCCCCCCCTGCCGGGGCAGGGTGGCAGAGGGGGTTAATGTGCACCCATTAGAGCAGCACCATCCACCCTCCATAAAGCACAATGTGTGGCCCAAACACAAAAAACTCAGTGCGTGGGTGAGAGAAACACACCGTAATCTCTTATCATAGGTGGACGGATATCAGCTGAACAGCTAAAACAGCATTACAGGGTATCCGCAGATCCTTAAAAAGTCTTACATTTGATTGTCCAAATTTAAGGCCTTAAATACCATTAAAAATGACAACTAATCCTTAAATTCGTAGTCCCAGAGGTCTTAAAAATGCTACAGATGCAATAAACCAGATTGTTATATTTTCTTTGGAAATTTCTGTAAAGAATTTGGCGCATTTGTTTTGCATTTTTGTACAACAGAGATCGAGTGAACGAGTGAAACCACCAACAGTCATTGGGTTGTGCGCGTGGGAGGGGGCTATTTTCAGGTATGCACATTAGCAGCTTGTACTTCATTAGCTAGTGGGTGCGTCAGTCATGGAGAAGTGTACGTTTAATATTAGCTGGATGGATGTGAGAGTCGTCCGTGTTTTGGTGGATTTCCATCTTTTTTATCAGTCCGCCACCTGTTTGTGATTCTCCCGTCGTTTGCTGTTTGTTGTTGTTGTTTTAATGCGTATCTCCTGTATTTCATTACAGTTGACTTGCTGACAGCAGGTGTGGATTTTGTCTTTAGTCTGGTACATTAACACTAGAACCGCAGAGACCGTCATTTTGACCCCATAGAAATTCATGTAAAACAAGAACCGCGGCACGCCGGAATTGCCTAGCAACACTTATAGTTTACACACATTTTGATATGAAGGCTGCTATAACCAGAGCCAGAGCTAGCTAGATGTGATTGATAGATAAATATATAGGGGACTGTAGTTAGACAAAAAAAAAAAGAATAATTACTGCAGGGCTGAACGGGTCGCGGATGGGATGTTGACCCGAGTCAGTGCCGGGGACTAAAGCCAAGCACAAGTAGAAGCTGAACTGGAAACAAAGGCTACAGAACTCAGATCTATGCCATAATTGTGGGAGCAGTATTAGCAACACAGTTCAGTTATATATTCAGTTTACAGTGCTTATATTCAGTTTACACACTCATGTAAACTGAGTTTACTTAAATTCCTTATATTCAGTTTAACTTGTTAGTACTGTAATGTTTGTTTTTGTCAGATAGATAGATAGATAGATAAAAATAAAAAATAAGTGGAAAACCTCTGCAGTCAATGACTGTCTGAAGTCTAGAACCCATGACCATCACCAAATACTGTGTTTCCTTCCTTGAAATGCTGTTAGGCCTTTATTGCAGTCACCTTCAATTGCTGCTTGTTTCTGCATTCTGTTTTATATTTATTAACTGAGAAAAATGCTCTATTAGGTTGTGATCAGGTGACTGACTTGGCCATTGAAGAATATCCCATTTCTTTGCCTTGAGAAACTCTTGGGTTGCATTTGCAGTATGCTTTGGATCATGAGCTGTTTGTCTCCTCCATACTTTCCTCTTCCCATCATTCTGGTTCAAGTTAATCTTGGTTTCATCTGTGTCAAGATTTTTTTCAGAAGTGTGCAGGCTCTTTTAGATTTTTTCTGACAAAGTCTAATCAGGCCTTCTTGTTCTTGAGTGTAACCAGTGGTTTGCACTGTGCTGTAAACCCTCTGTATTTCTATTCATGAAGGTGTCTCTTAATTGTAGACTTTGACAATGATATGCCTACCTCCTTGAGAGTTCTTGACTTGAACAGATGTTGTGAAGTTGTCTTTCTTAACCAAGGAAATAATTCTGTCATCATGCACTTGAGTTATTTTCTGTGGTCTTTCAGACCCTTTGGTGTTGCTGAGCTGACCAGTGCATTTATTCTTTTTAAGAATGTACCAAATTTTGGCCAGTCCTAAAGCTTCTGCTTTCTCTCTGATATGATGTCCCCCCTCGTTTGCACTGACATCTCTTTGGGTCTCATATTTAAAATTACAGAGAAAAACTATAAAATACAAATTCAACACTTTGAATCAACTTCAAATATTACGTCTGCTTCATTTCTCATGAAATAACAAGGGAACAGGCCTCATCTGGCCATTAAACTGTTTATTGGTCAATTGTCCAATTATTTTTGAGCCTCTGAAAATGGAGGACTTTATATAAAAAACAGCTGTAATTCCTAAACAATTAATGCAAAGGTTTTGCAAAACTAATTAAAAATCAAAGTCTGCACTTCAATCACATCTTGACTGTTTGATTTAAAATCCACTGTGGTAGTGTACAGAGGCAAAACTACAAAACTTATGTCTTTGTTCAACAGTTTGTGCACCTAAAAGTATGCCACTCTTTTGCCAAGTAACCAACTGAGTTGTAGGAGGTTTCAGCATGTACGTATTAAGTTCTTAAGCACTGGACAACTACTCCAGACTTTTGTTTGTTTTGTTTTGACATCTGTGTCAACGATGGACTGATGGATATATTTTATTGATGAGATTTCATCATAGTCAACAACCACTACCCATCCAGCCTAGCAAAGCCAAGCTTAAAAATCACTGGAACTGATATACAGTTACACAACTTTTCAGACTCATTTGCTATGATAATTTTATGCTGAATTTTTACTTCATGTTATGTTGCTATAACCCTTGGTGATAAAACCTTTTCAGCTTGAAACAAAAAAATAAAAAATTATAATTTCAACTTTAAAGTTAAAAAGGCAAATGTCAAGCAGTTGAGAAACTCCAAACCTGATTTGAGACAGACCCAGAGGGTAGGAGGGGAATTCAGCAGACACAAGGGAATACACTTGGAAGAGGTAAGAAGCCTACATACCTCACTACTAATTTTCAAAGTCCTTGATCTAATGCAAGTCCCAAGTGCTTATGCCCTTGCAGCATATAACCATTCTTTTCTTGATGACTTAATGCAATTTACATGCGTTCAATGGCCACAAAAGCTTTATTGCCACAGATCGCACACTGTGATAGGCATGTGTTTCTGATTCTGCCTTGAGAGGATAATCATTGTTTTTCTCTGATACTATGGCAGCAGAGAAAAAAATGTGCAAAAGCTCACTCACACTTCATCAAAGCACTTTACCCTCAGGACCTGAAAATATTACAGTTTTTTTTATTACAGTCACCGCCCTAAGAGAGGAGAAGAAAAAAAAAAAAAAAACCTTGTAAAATCCACTACAGGTAGATATTTTATCCTCTAAGTAAAACAGATGCAAAATAAACCTTTTAGAAATATTTTAAATAATTTTATTAAATCTCAATCAGATAGATGGATCTATCTTTTTAACCAATGCCATAAATACTTGTGTTTTGTAGAGTATTTACTGCAAAGGTTGACATTACTAAAGTACTACAGCCCAAATACCTTATTTCATGTCATTTTACTTAGTGATTTGTTTTTTGACATTACCACCTATTTGACAGATGAAACAGAGACTGAGGATGTGAGATGAAAAAAAGTCTAACTTTAGCCAATGTTAACTATTTGTAAAGTCTAATAAAGACTGGCTGCATCAGTATATGCTAGCTGACAAGTAAGCTGTTATTTGTGGTATATTAAAAACAGTGTCCACCAGAGAGCAATGAGATGTAATTTTTCAAACTTTAAAATGCTTAGCTCAGTCCATAGTTTTTAAGAGTTCTGTTTCAAAAATGTTCAGAAATCTTATGCATTTCAAAATAATTTCATTTTATATGTACACTGATACACTGTAAATACATTTTTAAATCTAAAATATCAATATAATTACTGGTCTGACCGAATAACTGATACCAAAACAGAAGCAGCACAGAGAAACGACACTTCTATAAAACCTGACACTCAAAAACTGGCTGCTGTGGTTAGCACAGGGGGTGTGCTTCAGTCTGTTGGTTGGCTGTTAGTGACTGCTTGTCCCGGTCACTCCATAAAAAAAATGTAATTTTGCTAATCAGATCAGGTCTGATAGAAGACAGTCCACAGAGGTCCCAGTGGTAACTGCAGGATCTTTACCTTGCAGTATAAAGCATCTTGAGGCAACTGTTGTTTTGACTTGAACTGGAGCATTAAGGGCCATAAGAGAGAAGGGATGGTGGGTGGTTTATGGTCTATTATGAGCATTTGATTGCCTTTAGGATATGTTGTTCTTTCCTTCTGTGTGTGTGTGTCTATATATTATATATATATATATATATAAAATATCAGACCACAAACCATTCCACACATATAAGATATGGAAAACTTTTACCAAAATCACGCTCACACAACCACCCCCCACTTCTTTTTCTTCTTCTACAATGGCAGAGGAATGAAGATTTAAAACAACTGCATCTCTAGCTGGTCTCTAGTTTCCCCCATTGACTTAAGTTGTCCATTGTTATGTAGCATGCGGCTGGTACTATCCCCTCCTTTTCACTTTCAGTTTACATTTCTCTCATTCTTTGGCTCTCGCCTTCTGCATTCCCCTCTGTTGCTTAATTGGTTGTCTTTCCCACGGGGAGAGAGACAGAGTGAGATATAAGCCATGCTGAACAAATTGCTTGCGGTGATAGTGGTGGTTTGATGAAATGTAAGGCTGATGCTGGTTTCTTTGCCAGGATATATGAGGCATGGTTGTATGATGTCCAGATGTCTTTATACCCCATTATCTTATTGTGCCATTCTTGTCATTTATCTCCTTTGTTTCTTTTAGAAAATGGAAATGGAGCTAATTGTCTCCTTATTTACATATAGTGAATTGTTTGAGCACAGTGTTTTTTATTGTATGTAAAAGGAATGTGTTCACATATAGGTCCACAGGACACTCATGCTAAGACCCGTCACTGGTGTAGTCAGGCCCTCTCCTCTTGATAACTTGCACATGTGAGCATAATAAAAAAGTCAAAGCAGACACACATGCTCAAATACGTGTGATGACTCTTTAAAAGCCTCAAGCTTAAAGCAAATACACACACAAATTCGCAATCATCTTTGTTTAGGTGTAAATGATAGGCCCAGTCCATACTAGATTCAGACATCAGAATTTCATTCAGTCTAGTCCAACATCTGTCAGCAACTCCATTTGACACAGCATAGCAACAACTGTAATAAGCTGTCCAACACACACGTTACTGTGAAGCAAGGGTTTTACTTGCTCTTTCTAACTTTCTATCATTCTATCTGCCAGTAATGAAGCCACATTAGTCACCCACAATGCCCCTCACCCTCCTGTTCTCCTTGGACCATCACTGTCTGTCTCAGTAACTAAATAAGCTACTCTGACCCTCAGAGGGCCTCTAGAGGCTAATGACAATAATGGCGTTAACTTCCCAAATAGATTAGGGCTCTGCTGTCACATTGATGCTGAGGGAGATAGCTGGTGTCTGCTGATAGACTGACCACCCAGAAGTTTTGGGGTTTTAGAGGGCCTAGTCTGGGTTCAACCCATCTTAGCAATTTTCAGACATTAGTAAGACAACTTGCAGGGAATACCAATAATTGGTGAGAGAAAGAGTGGAAGACAGAGCCCCTAAACTGGTCCGGTCATGCTCCCCGCTAAAAGTTCAAGACCTCTGTAGACACAAAGGAAAAGGATAAATTTTATGCTAATAAGATTAACATGAAGTTTATTTTTTTTCTTCAAAACACAGCTAAAGAGAACAAATACTTTTAATGGTTTATGGCTGGAGTTTTGGCTGACATATACATCAAAACATATGGTATCCAACTCAAATGTGACTGCGTTTTTGTCTACTACAGCATACATAAATCTTTATAAATCTGTAAATTGTGTGTCCTGTGTACTCCTTTGAGAAGATAATCAGAAACCCCAAGGAAGGGTTTGTATTACAATGGAATACAACTCTGAAATACAAGATACAAGACTTAGAGCCATGCTAATTGCTCTCTGATGTTCTACTTAAAAACAGCTAGTATCAGCATAGTTACAATGAAAATGCAAATAATCTGATGGAATAATGGTTTTACATTTACGAGTTGATTATCAGTTTAAATTTTTAAGTAGGAATGCTAACATATGCTAATTAACACAAACTACAGCTTACTGGCATATATTTTCTATTAGCTTTTCGAGTATTTACCTATAAACAAAGACACTGGAAAAGATATATCTTTGAACTCTGCCAAACAACTGCCAAACTTATTACACTTCATCATGAGGATAGTGACGTTTGTTTAAGTTTAATAGCAATCCATCCATTTGTTGAACCTTATCATGATTCTAAGACAGCTTACAGAATTACCAGACTCAATAAGATTCATACTTCAGGAAGAATGAATGGACAATAAGCTGTACCAGATTTTGTGATGGCCCTTCGAAAATGTTAACTGTCTGTTGACATAAGAGGAAAAGTCAGGGGATCTCATAAATTAGGGTACACATTGGGACACATTCTCCGTCTATACCAAATACATACACTGAGACGTGCTAGCAGTCATTTTTGATAATGTTTATATTTTTTGCAACATTCAAAAAAATGCAGTTTACTTTCCTGGT
Organism: Paratilapia polleni; assembly: GCA_015106735.1. Lineage (NCBI taxonomy): Eukaryota > Metazoa > Chordata > Actinopteri > Cichliformes > Cichlidae > Paratilapia > Paratilapia polleni. Next base: position 35,114 of record VUQI01008528.1, on the reverse strand, counting down.
GTACCTAAAATATCCAGTATTCAGCTGGCAGATGAAGCCGTATGCGTCACAGTTTAAACTTGTGGTCTGAACATATGAACAAGGAGGAAATTGTTCTCCCTACACCCCTGTCAAATATGAAATATGAAAATGGTTTAAAATATTTACAGATATCTTGAGGCAAATTTACTTGAACTCGCCACTTACTGAGAAAAATCTCTGATGTGGAAACATCATTAGCAGGATGTATACAGTAATTTAAAGCAAGTCTTTCATCAACCGCATAAAACATTTAGCTGGGATTTCTGGTTGCCAACAGTACATCATGTTAGGGCATTAAGAGGAACAAGAACTGCATCAAAATATAACAGAATATAAAAATAAGAGTTTTAATGTTAAATTGATCCATTGAGAAAACTTTGTGTTTTCCTTGGTAGCTCCTAACTTACAATTATAGACACTGTTAAGTAAACCTTCACACTCTTCTCAAAAGACTCAAATTCTTTCCCTCGCAAACCTAGTTTAGATGCAAACCACCTGTATGATTCAGGCACTTACCAAAGTTGACCTTTACAAACTCAGGATAAGCTCTGGTGGGAAGGTTACTCAAGCTGATGGTACCTGATGTGATGTTCTAACTTACACTACAGCTGGGGCAATCCTTGCATCCTGTGGACTAATCTGCCACACAAATCCAAGAAGACTCACAGCTGCTTGCCAATTCCCAAAAACATCCACTAAAACAAGTGCTATGAGGTAATGACTGTGAGTCAGGCTCATGTGGTTCTGGTGACAGCAGTGGATCAATGGATGGATTTCTGTCAAAAAGACAGCAAATCCCCTTTTTGCTTGAATAACACAAACTTCTCAGATATCTACTCAAGGCCTCTTCGTTCTTTTTGTTGCTCTTTATTACTTTGGCTTCATGTTTGGGGTTGTTTTCTCATGTTGCAGAAACTGGAACCAATCAGGTATTGCATGATGGAACAGAAACTTAACATCTGAGGTGCCCAAAATTGAAACTATGAATAAAAAAAAATTGGAAACTGCGTTAATGCAGTCAAAACAATCTTAATCTTTTGTGGATTGAAGAGACAGATGTGTCCACAAGTCTGCCCTGTGCAGGAATCCAGTATGTTTCAGCACAATGGATATTTCACAACACTACAGGCTACTAATTATGCACAGCGTGTTCCAGGAACCATGGTTTAGCAATATGTGGGTCCTTCCCTTGTGGTGAGATGACCCTTCCTAGAGCTGAGCTTAATCTTCTCAAGCATTTAACTGCTTTTTTGTGTTGTTCTTTTTGGGGCATATGCACAAAAATTGCTATGCACCTGTCTTATGAGTGCAAATGTCTGCTGATTATTATTTGCAATCCTACAGTAAAGAACATGACTGGAATTTCTGTTTCCATTATGCTACGCTAAGTATGCACTCGGCTGTCAAAGCTAGACGTTCCTAACTTTACAAGGAGTCAGCTGAGACATAACACCAAACACCAGCTTTAGATGAAAGGTGGTCTTAAAAATAAATAAAGCCTTAAAACTGAGGAATTATAAACACACTGCCATGGAGAAAGAGGGAAATGCCCTCCAAACAATTTGTGGCATGTAGTACTTTCAGTTCTTTCTGTGCTTGACAAAAAGACGAGTGTCAAACAACTGAAGAGACAAACTGGAGATGACAGAAAGGAGTGAAAAAAAGACAGATTGAACAGAGGTGAGCGTGAAAAAGACCATGGAGGATTTTTCTATTTACCAAAAAGCATTAGAGAAACACACGTGCGCGCACACACAGGTATGCATAAAAAATACTTTTCAAATACTGTTGCAGTAAATTTTTTTCATCTTTATTAGGTACACCTGTTCAACTGGTCATTAATGCAAATATCTAATCAGCCAATCACGTGGCAGCAACTCAATGCATTTAGACATGTAGACATGGTCAAGACAACCTGCTGAAGTTCAAAACGAGCATCAGAATGGGGAAGAAAGGTGATTTAAGTGACTTTGAATGTGGCATGGTTGTTGGTGTCAGTTGGGCTGGTCCGAGTATTTCAGAAACTTCTGAAGTACTTTTATGCAGAACCATCTCTAGGGTTTCCAGAGAATGGTCTGAAAAAGAGAAAATATCCAGTGAGCAGCAGTTCTCTGGGTGAAAATCCCTTCTTGATGCAAGAAGTCAGAGGAGAATGGCCAGACTGCTTCGAGCTGATAGGAAGACAACAGTAACTCAAATAACCACTCATTACAACCACCATATGCAGAAGAGCATCTCTGAATGCACAACACATCCAACCTTGAAGCAGATGGGCCACAGCAGCAGAAGACCACACTAGGTGCCACTTCTGTCAGCTAAGAACAGGAAATTGAGGCTACAATTCACAGGGCTCACCAATATTGACAATAGAAGATTGGAAAAACATTGCCTGGTCTAATGAGTCCCGATTTCTGAGGGTAGGCTCAGAATTTGGCATAAGCAACATGAAAGCATGGATCCATCCTGTCTTGTATCAACAGTTCAGGCTGGTGGTGTGTGGAATATTTTCTGGACACCCTTGTGGGCCCCTTAGTACCAATCAAGCACCATTTAAACACCATAGCCTACCTGAATATTATTGCTGAGCATGACCATCCCTTTGTGACCACAGTGTACCCAGCTTCTGATACCTGCTTCCAGCAGGATAACCTGCCATGTCACAAATTGCTTAAACCATCTCAAATTGGTTTCTTGAACATGACAGTGAGTTCTCTGTACTCAAATGGCCTCTACAGTCACCAGATCTCAATCCAATAGAGCACCTTTGGAATGTGGTGAAATGGGTGACAAATCTGCAACAACTGTGTGATGCTATCATGTCAATATGGACCAAAATATGTGAGGAATGTTTCCAGCACATTGTTGAATCTATGCCATGAAGAATTAAGGCTGTTCTCAAGGCAAAAGGAGGTCCAACCTGGTAGTAACAAGGTGTACCTAATAAAGTGAGCAGCAAATGTAGATGTATGGGATGCATACAGACTTGCAGGTGATCACATACATACACTGACACACAAACAAATGCACCCACAGCCCATGAATATTCTTTAGCCTGCGAGGATCAAAGGACTTGACTAGCAAAAGGACTAGTTAAACAAAAAGAAAAAAAAAAAACAGTTGTGATTCTAACACAATGTAAGCTCTGGGATCTTTAAACAAACTCACACTCAGGCACCATGGGGACAAGACCAACAGAATGAAGCATTTTGGGGGCTGACCTTCCTATTGCCTGCTCTGTTCCTGGCTGTGACCGCCTGTTAACTGAGGTCTCCGCGCACAACAATGCAGTCTTCGCCATAGCAATCCGGTCTGGCATTTCATAGGGCTAACTGAGCCTGGGTTACTCACACTTACTGCCACATTCCATAGGCTGGTTTTAGAGCCAGCTAACACACATCTTGTGGCAGCTGTTTTCCTCTGAAAAGCATTACCCTCTGAGAAGAGTGAAGCAGTCTTTTTGTAAACAATAAAACAAAAGTTACACGAATCAAAGCAGATCTGTGATAATGGTAACGAAGGGTCATGCATTCACAAATTCTTCCTAGGGAACAGGTCAACTCTGTAAAATGTGAAGTTAAGACAACAGTGGTTGACAACATGGCCAACCCTCAGTAGACATTTGATAATTTCTCAAAGGAGACCCCCTTTTTAAAGACAGAACACTATGTTAGTAGGCGTGACAGACAGAGCCAGTCCACCCACCATTCATTAACAACATGCTCTGTGCTGAGAGGGTTTGTTTTTCAGCTCCATTAAGCACCATTCTGGAAATGAAAGACAAGGCAGCACCAATACTGCTCAGTGTCTTAAGAGTAAACATAGCTTTGTAATGCCAAAGCACTGCTAGAAGCTTAGCTTGCAAATTGTGTAGCTGTCAAATTTTATTCAAAGTGAAGTGCTTTTTTTTTGTGCCCAACTCTGCCACAGAAGCCAACTTCTTCCTTTCTAACAGCTAAACTCTGTTAGACCTTGTTGCTCTGAGAACTGCAGAAAAAACGGATAATAGAAATCTGATGGTAAGCATATACTATCTATATATTGTATTATTTTATTAAATTAACAGATTTATGTGGTCTGCTGTGGTCTGCTGTGCTCCCTGATACAAGACCAAGATGCTACATAGTGCCTTGCATGTAAAGGAAAATGAGGAAGGCTCACCACAAGAGGCTGACTTCGTCTCCACCAGCTTCACCCTTCGCGTCTCATTACGAATCCTGCCATCTGTCTTGTCCACAAGATGTGCAAGGTCGTCAATGATTTCTGAGAGACAAAGAAAGAGAAAGAAAATCAAGGAGAGAAGTCAGTCAATTTAATTTCTGCTTGGGAATTAGATTTAGGTTACATGTTCCCATAAGTACATTTGCTTTGCAGTAAGCAAGTCGTCCATCCTAGGATACATATTTTACAAATTACACAGACAACATAATACATCATAGCACAAAAATATCAATCATGCTATTCATATCAAAAGAAAAACAAAGATAACATCTACGTTTTATGTCATAAAAATGACCCTGAATGATTGAGAGACAGGTTCTGAAATACATGACATCTGACCAGCAAAGAAAAAGACAGAACCTGCCAATAGACATAAGTTGTGGTAGAGGAAGTAGGTCATATGAAAGCACTCCTTGCCCTTTGAAATGGTTTCACTTCTTCCTGGATTTAATCAGATCCTTATTGCTCATGAGTTTTAAAGACGTAAGCTCAGGGACTATGCCTAAGCATCCAAAGAAAGAGAGCGTGTGTTTTTTTGTGTGTGTGTGTGTGTTTGGCGCTGTGTCTAAGGTCTTTCAGTAGGAGTTCCTGACTTGAAGGTCGTCCAGATGGAAGCCTGTGTGATTTGTTAGAGCAAGCCATTGTGTTGACATGGCATCTCCAGAGGTCTGGTGCAACAACAAAAACAGACAGCTGCTGAAAGGTTTCCAAATTAAAAATGTAATATTGGATTGAGATAGTATTAACTGATTTAATCCACGACTTACTAATGAATTCACCAAAACAAACTAAATTAAACTAGGACTTCATTCATCAAATCTGCACAGAAAACATCTACTGAAACATCTGATCTTTCTGTTAGTTCAATCTATTAGGATCTTTCAGGCTTTCAAGTGCCCCAGTGACAAAACTATGAATGAGGAAATATTTGAGGAACATATTTGAGGAACAACCTTCAAAACAACATGGCAAACATGATGCTTTTTATGGGAATGGGAAACTAAACTCATTCATAAACCAGACCTGAGCATTAACTTTACAGACAGTTCTCTTCAGAAAGGGAACAACAATTTATTGCTACTATATGGTAAAGTAGTACTCAGTCGATATGATCTAAGCTTCTTGTGCTCTTCAAAAACTGCGCAACATGACCAAATTCCATCAGATGAGGGCTCACGGTTGTCTGCAGCATTTATCTTTGTGAGCACAAATGTCTTCAACTCAAATGAAACTGCCTTGTTTCCCCAACTAGGAGTCATCACCACTTGACAAGACAGTTTGTCTTTTGGCTGATACCAAATAATTAAGTTGCACAAATAATTAGAGGAAGGAAAGAAAAGCATGTCAGTTTGAAGAACTAGAATGTGAAGGGGCAAGGACAAGCAGATGGGAAACGTGAGACTGCCGTATGTACAGTGTCCCTTGAGACTTCCACATCACCATCTAAGCATCAGGCAACAATTTAGAAGGAAGAAATATTTCCTTTACAGGCAGAGAAGGGGTGTAGACACTGAACCATTTGTGCTGCATGCCACTCCAACTAGTCATAAAGGATGTTTTCAGTCAGCTAGTGCCAAGTTTCTTAATTCAACTCTGGCCCAGCAATAACATCTCAATTCATTGATGAATTTCCATCCATGAAAAAAATGCACTGAAGCTAGGACATGACTTTCAACTACAGTTGCAATGAAACGCGCAATTAATTTTTCATAATGGTTGCGCTACAATATACTGGCTTTTCACATGCATAGTCCTTCGGTTCACCCTATTATCATAATTCTCAGTTTCCTACTGTAACTTCTCTGTGTGACAGGTGCTGGCTTAGATCAGCTATACTACAAAGAAGCCCCTGTTTCAGGCAAAGTTTGTTTATTTAAAATGCTATTGCACTGGATAAACCTCCAAAACCACAGCGTGCAAAAGCATTGCATATGTGTACACAATTTTTTCCTGTTTGCCATTTTTTCAGATGCATTGCTATACGCTTATTTCACCTCAACTGTGCAAAAGACAAGCTCTGTTATTAAAGAAGTATTGTAGTTTTTTGTTCTCATTTTTAAAGTCATTTTTAAAGTTGTCAAAAAAAAAAAACCCACACATTTTCAGAGGCTCAAAAGCAATTAGACAGTTGACTAACAAGCAGCGAGGTGAGGCCTGTTCCCTTATTTCATGAATAAATAAGCAGATAAAAGATCTGGAGTTGACTGCAAGTGTTGTATGAGTGTGAAGGGATGTCAATGTAAGCTAAGGAGGCCATCATTAGGTTGAAAAACCAAATTAAACCTATCAGAGAGATAGCAGAAACTTTAACGTGGCCAAATCAACAATCCAGTATATTCATAAAAAGAATAAATGCACTGGCCAGCTCAGTAACACCAAAAGGCCTGAAAGACCACAGAAGACAAAAGTTATTTCCATGGTTAAGAATAACAACTTCATAACATCTAAGTCAAGAACTCTCAAGGAGGTAGATGCATCATTGTCAAAGTCTACAATCAGGATTTTGACAATAAATGCAACATGAATGCAATTGATGAATGTAAATACAGAAGGTTTACGACAAGGTGCAAACCACTGGTTATAGTCACGGACAGGAAATCCAGATTACACTTTGCCCGGAAACACCTAAAAGACTCAGCGCAGTTCCAGAATGTTCTTTGGACAGATGAAACCAATATTAACGTGTACTGAATGATGGGAAGAGAAAAGTATGGATAGGGAAAGGAACAGCTCATGATTCAAGGCATATATATTTGAGGCACATCATCTGTCAAACATGGTGGAGGGAAAGTTATGGCATGGATGTGTATGCCTGCCAGTAGCACTGGGCCACTAGTGTTTACTGATGATGTGACTGCTGATAGAAATACAGGGTATCTGCAGGTTTAAGGAAGCCAAATTTAAGACTTTTTAAGACCTTTTTTAAGGCCACTTTGATCAAATTTAAGACCTTACATTAGAAAAAAGCTTTGTCCAAACATTTATTGGAACTGAAAGTACTGAAAAATAACACAAACTTCAAGATCACTGCTCTGCAGGCAGAACACAATCAACTTGAAAATGCTGACATAAACTGATACTAACAAGCCTATAGAGTATTTTTTCAAGCTCAAGTTTACAGTGCTTCTTCTTCCTGGTTTCCAGGAGAAGCCTCCTTGTGAGTGCATGGGCAAACTTCCATGAATCCTCCAATATCAATGGAAGGATTGACATGCAGAAAGTTAAAGATTCAGTTTTCAACAGTAAAGAATTATATGGTAGGTGAAATTATCATCAGCAGATATTTATACTACTGAAAAGCCATAATTGCAATAGTAACATAAAGGGGCTTGACTTTTTCTTGCCAAGCCTCATGATCTGTACAGATTTTCAGAAGAGTTGTATTCCCTTCCAAGAGAATGCCCTCTCCCATTAGCCCAATTACTCATTAGAAGTCATTGTGTTGAGACCCCACCTCACTGAGCAATTAGTGGACTGTCTGATTCAACTTAAGCAACAACAATCCAGATCCAAGGTCATTAAAGAACTGTAGAGTTACGCTACATTATCCGGCTCAATGAGGGCAAGATAGCGACAAAGATAACAGAAGAAAAATATCAGACCAAAGCACGGACATCCTGCAGGTTTAGAGAGCAATTGTCACAGTTGTTTCTAACAGACAATAAGAGACATTCAGATATAGAGATAAAGATACAGTGTGGTTATTTGTGAGTACACACTGAGATTCAGAAATGTAGCATCCCGTGTGATATATTGTTCACTGCAATACCTTGGTTGAATGCAACTCTAACATTAGGCCTAAACATTTATTTTAAAGCAAATCAGACAGCAAAGATGATGCTCACACATAGTAGAATGCTGAGAAGTATGGGAGTTATTCTCTATTTTAACGATTTAATTTCCACATCCTAGATTTATATCTCCCCCAAGGATCTGTAATGCTGACACATCCTAAAAGCAGCTATAGCAGTGGTGATTTAGGTTTTTGTGTGTGTGTGTGTGTGTGTGTGTGTGTGTGTGTGTGTGTGTGTGTGTGCGCGCGCGCGCAGGGGAGGCACTAGCATAAACAGTAACACCCTATGGTGGCTCCAGGATGCACTGTATTAACTCTGTGTTATTGTAGGACTCATTCCAAGAGAGGGCATAGCACACAGAGAAAATGCTTGTTTCCTGTGACCAATTTAAACACAATCTCACTCAGTGGGGCTAATTTTGTTGTGCTTATTCAGGAGATGATTTCTCCTGAGGATACAGAGAAAGAGGGAAGAAAAGAAAGAGATTTTTTTCAGTCACCCCTCCTGTGGTATCTCTTGTTGCAGTGCAGGGAGGCCTGGCTACAACTGTTACCAATTGGCCCTGGTGTGACTGACTGTGTTTGAGGGTAGTGCTCTGCTGCCAACTAAAACACACACACACATCTCTGGGTGTAACTGGAACTTCACTTGGCACACACAGAGGCACTCAGCATGATGATACTACTCATAGCAATTATGGTATTTACAAGAAGTTGCACAGTCTTGGAAAAGTTTCTTTCAACTTCTTTCAAATGCTTTTTGTACACAAACCCTGAGGGTCTATGGTGAGTGAGGAAATCAGAGTTTTACCTGCTTTTAAACTAAGCGCAAAACCCAACAAATCATTTTAATGCCGAAACAAAAATAACAACAATGAAGACAAAATAAGTTGTGCACAACCGGCCTATAAAAGATGAGCCTTGGTATATATATCCACAATCTGAGGAGTGGGAACACATAAACAAAACCCCTTTTGTTTCCCAGCAACCCCTTTGCTTTCCAATAAAAACTGCTTTATTATTGATGGGATTTCTATTACTGTTTTAATATTCACACTGGTGATCGATAATTAATAACTTGATTTGTGCTGTGGTGTCCAACATTAACAGTTCAGGAAAAGTCACTTCTTTGTTTTGGTTTGTTTTGTTTAATCATGGGGCTCGCCAAACATAATGTGAAACATTAGAAATCAGGGAATCTTAAATAGCATTTTTCTGAAATGCAGTGGAAATATGATATACAAAACTGCCCACTTAGTCAAACAAGATGGAAAAGGAGTTAGAGGTATACTACTGTACAAAACAATGTATACTACATGAAATGACTTGTACGTGTGATAAATATTATTTTAAGATCCATGTTTTTTCCTGTTTTTCTCATATACTCAAGAAAATGAATAAGTAAGAACATTAGACTTATGGAAGTGAATATGTAAACATGGACTCCAGTCACATAATTATTTAAGCTTTATGTAAATAATATGGTATACATCCTACTTTTTAAGTAAATCCATCTCATTTTAAGATATCTTCCCCACATTTATGCTGTTTTCATGCATATCTGACCAAATATACATGTGTGCTGATGGGGCTTGTGAAGGTATCATCATACACACTTTACACTCCCGACATCTGGTCTTCTGAAGTACTGAACCACATGGGTACAGATTAGTCTCACTTCTGGACATCATCAGTCTTCCTGGCCCCAACGAATCTCGGAGTTGTTTCAAATGCACTGACAGGCTCCTCCACTCAACACACTGGGGGGTAAGATACCCTTTTATTGCATCATTAGACACTTTCTCCACCAGGCTATTGGCTGCTGCAGTGATGATGGATGTCTTGCTTTTGCAGCTCATGCCATGTACACACTTGCCAGTGACCAAATTATAGAATTGTTTATTCATATTGTGGGACAACTTTTGCTTTCAAGGAAAACTTTTCATTGGCACTTTCCCTGTCAGCTTTGGAACAAATTTAACTTTACTATGCTACCAGGAAAAGATGTAGCCTTCCGACTGCTGAAAGAAGCCCCCACCTCTACTTACTAATTTTGAAAAATAATAATACTGTTATGTCAGTGGTTTACATTTATTTGAATTTCTGACTACAAGTCCTTCAACAAAACAGTATCAAATATTCACAAGGATTAGGTGATAAGTAAAAAAAAAAATCATCTTGTTACCATGCAATGTTCTGCTAGGAAACCTTGGGAAACCTGGCATTCATCAGAATGATACTTTAACACATACCACCCATCTAAACATTGGTCCAGACCAAGCACAGGTATTAGGCAGGTGGCTGTATAAATGATGAACATGAAATGTTTGTCATGTTTACTGTATTTTATGCAGTCCCAATGTCAGTACCTGGCTGATATTACAAGAACTGACAAATTACAAAAATCAATCAAAAGTAAATCTAAAGAGAACATTAAGTGATACAAATATACCAAAATGCTGGAACAGCAGTGATCAACAGCATGGACTACCATTAAATACATGCTTTCACATTTCCTGCCTTAATCCTAACCATTTGTATGCCAACCTGAAACTGAAACCGGCTGTGTGTCCACAGACAGTTTCACCTCCCTAACCCTGTTACGTTTACCAAAAGATCCATCACCGCACATGATGGACACCAAAAAGAACGACCACCTGATGAATGACTTACTCAAAATTTGAAAAAACAGACTTCAAAGAAGAGCACGTAAATTCAAAAACCTGCACACTAGTTCAGCTTTAACACATACAAACCACTGGGTTTGTATGTGCTAAAGCGCTCAACAATAGCTCAACAATACAAAGGCATTACATAAATGCAGCTACACATTCATACTGTACTACATCCCGACTGATATTAGCCATTTGCCAATATGTCGGTATTGACATTTATAGCAGCCGATAAATTACAATTAAAAAAAATAAAGAAGAGAAGGGAGAAACACTTTTCAACCAAGTTATCAGTGTTGATGTTGCATATTTTGTCCACCAGAGGGCACTCTGCAACTTCCCTGTTGGCAACGCCTGTTTGGAATGCCACAAACAACAACCAGCTGATCCGAGCAGAGTTGGTCAAGTGTAAACGAGTAATCCACGACTTGTGACAATAAAACAAGATTATTTTTAAACTCCACTGTCATATCTTAGTAAGGACTCATATAAATAACTACACATAAGAAATGTTAGTGAAATCTGTTTGTTTTGTGTGCCTGAAAGAAAAAAATAATCGGCTGATATATCGGATTTTTAAATCGCCAAATATCAGTATCGGTCTTAAAAATCCTATATCAGTCAGGCTCTATAATTTACCATACCATAACCTTACTGTCATCTCCCCCACCTCCAACCCCCCAATTCTGATGTCTCCCAACATGTTCGCTAGCTATGTTATGTACCAACAGTGAGTTGATTAGGAAATGCCTTCCATATTTATTTCAATATTTCTACCTTCCTAGTTGACCATTCTTAGATGCTCCAATCTAACACTAAACTTAACAGTTGTGATAGTTGAGCTGGTATTGTTACAAGGCACAACAGTTTGGCTGTTACTGTTTTCACCTTGTGAGTCTGTGTTTGCATGTGTGTACATCAGGGCAAAATGCATTCATGGTAGTTCAGTGGAACTACCACAAAGGTGGTGTCAAGTACTCCGGCAGGTGTTTATATTACATCTGTCTGTCTGTCTTTGGGCAGATTTTGTCAAGGGGATGTCACAGAAGTGCAAGATATTTACAGGTGTGAAGCTGAGATTAAAATGAGAGTTCAAAGATGGATGTGGTCCAATATGGAGGACATAAAGTGCGAAAAAAATAAATAAAAGTAGAACTTTAACGCAATTAAATGCATTAATAGTATTAAAAATAAATGTAGGCATTAACTTATTGAGATGTGCATTGATATAACTGTTTTAATTTGTTTCAATATTTCTTTGTATTAATTCCCCTATTTTTTCATTTTCTCTACTTTCCCATTTATTATTTCACTCATTTTTAAAACACATATATTTATGTAATCCTAATCATTTATTTACATTTATTGCCTTCACATTTTCCCCAGTTTATATTCCGAAACATATTTATTTCTACATCTTAATTTTACATTTCTTTATGCATTTCTGCTTCATTATGCAAATGCAGGGGCCTTTTCAGTAGCACTGGATGATTAGAATACCAAGCCATTGGAAACAACATGGGTCTTTGCTGGAAATGATTAGCACTGCACACATAAACAGACAAACAAGTGAGCAAAATATCATACTGGCTCAAAAATACCTAAAGCTCATCAGCAGAGCCAATGATGTCTGCGGCTTGGACACGTGATGACTAGAAAACATTTTAGCAGTTATGATCTCACGCTTTCCAAGATAGCTACAAACCAACAATAAAACATGCAAAATTTATTACAATCAAATAACATATTATTCACAGCAAAAAAACAGAAAACAGAAAGAGTGTTGAATTAAGAGGAATGAAGAAAACTTACAGCACTTTATCAATTAAATGCAACTACTTCTGTGAGTGGATTCATTAGCAGCCCTTCTCGCATACGGCCAAGCATCACTGTAAAGTGAACAGTGAACATGATTTGAAATTGCCAGTGTATTACATACAATTATTACAGAAGTCATCTGCTCTGACATTTTAAAATTTGTGAAAAAAAAGGTTTAAAATTCTAAAAGCACTCTACAAAGACCAACAGCATTGAGGAGAAGTCTGATTATTACCAGGCTTTCCACCATCATCACCTCTCTTATGGCCAAGTGCCACCAAACAATGTGTGCGTGATGAGCATGAGGGTGCCAGCACCAGCAGCAGCAGCAGTGTGAGGCAGGGACCACCCTGTCACTGGCACGGCACCTCCAAACCAGTCGCGGTTACACTTCATCACTACCATCACACTTCATTAGCAAGGACACCCGGGAGTGGGTGACATTAAGAAACAAGGAACTACCAAAGAATAAAATGGAATAAGTATAATTGGATGAGTTTCATAGGACATGAGAACAGGGAAGTACCCACTGGATTCTTGAATAGAGTTTCAGTTTATCTAGTGCACTTCCTTGTTATTGTGATGTCAAGTTAACATTAAAGAGAGTAACATTAAAAATTAAATAGTCATGTAAAAGAAAAAGACAATAAATGTGGCATTTCCTTATACAACAGCTCATTGAAATTTTCTGCAGTTCCACTTGCTTACAAGTTTTATCTTCAAAAGGATGCCCCTACAACACACCAATATATTTCTACAGCACTTTCACATGCAAAAAAACTATGCCTATGGTAAGATGACTACCTAATGTTTCCTATTCCCTGTGTTCTCAGTGCCCCCTGTCTGTTTGTCTCTCTCTTTTTCTGTCTGTGGTTTAGTATATGTTTGCTGGCGTGGGTCGGGTCTCCATTCTCCTGACTCTGCTCATCGCCTCTCCCAGCTCAATCACCTGCCTCCCACCAGCTCATCTGTGTGCACTCCATCTACTTAGACCCTTCGACTGATCTTTGACAGACTGTAGTTCAGACCACAGTGGTAAGAACCTCAAAACTGACAAATATTATTTTTAGTGATTTTGTTCCAGTGTTTCTTGTTGCTAATGCTTCTCTCTTGCACTTCAGGATCATCACCATCCTGACTATGTCTCTGCTGTTCCCTTGCCCATCTACAAACCACCTCAAGCTACCTCAGCCTGCTGTGCTCTTTCACCACTCCACCTCCAGTGTCGATTACCCACCATTCTCCCCATTGCCACTGGATTCCTCCTTTCTGCCTTCAGTCCGACTCCATATCAGTTACAAAAAAGCCTATTACCAACACCCCTATGTTCACATCCTGCATTTGGTTCCTGTGATCTGTAACAATGACAGGATTTTATATTTTTGTTGTCAGAACTGAAAAAAATATCAAAGCAGGCTTGGGAGGAAGTATCATTCCTTTAAATCAAAATTACATAAAACTTTTACTGTTGCTGGAACCAAACAATTTAAACCATTTAATATGCATTTTAACAACATTAAGTATGAGTTTTCTCGATTGCTATTTTTAAAGATAATAAAATAAAGTGATTAGAGACTTTCTCAATAACTTAACAACTATTTTCTAATTGAAATAATCTGAGTCATATAACTCAACATCCCCTGTGGTGAGTGGAGCTTCCCGGCAATATGCTGGCTAGCCAGCCAGCATATTGCCAGCCAACTGACTGGCTGACTGACTGACTGACTGAGGAGTTATGAAGGGACTTTGATCTTTAAGCCAGACCCTGTTTCACACATAATGCACTCTGACGCATAAAGACACACATGCTCTCATGCTCAGACGCTGACACAAACACACATGTATAGACATTTGGTCTATGAGCACCATACAGTCAGTCACACACCAATCAGGCACGCACAAAAAAGAAAGACACACAAGTTTCCTGTATGCGACATGCTTCCGACAAGCATTTGTGTCCCAAAGAGGAGCAGTCTTATTCATCGAATTAACTTACAGTGCTTCTCAGAGGGAGCAGTCAGAGATACAGAGTTGTTTCATATCTAATACAGATGTTTTCCTGCAGAAAAGAGTTTCAGGCCAGTAGGTATTTATCTACTGAGGATCAGTGGGGCATGGAACATGAAACATCACAAAGGTGTGTTTCAGCCTGGAAAATTCTCAGATATGGTGGGATCAAATCTGGACTTTACTTTGGATCATGCACTGTGTATGTCCTTTTGAGTGCTTTCAAAAAGTTTCTTGAGTTCAAGGCGGATTTTCCAAGTCTATATGAAGCTTTCAAATACGAATAAGTGGTTTTACAGAAACATGACAAGATGGTCAAACAGCATGCTTACTTCAAACTAAATTCTGTCATGTAGACTGCAAATGACTTGCAGCATTCAAAACAGAAATGTGATCATCTGACTAAGTGACATTCTCAAACTGTTTATTTTAGCCAAACACAGTTAATTCTTTAAACTTTAACACATGACAAAAAAAATAGGCAAACAGATATATTGCTTGACAGATATTGGTCTTAACAGACTCAAAAACAGAACAATAAACACTGCTTTATACTGCTTTTACGTAACCATTTACTTGACAATAGTATTATTTATTTTCCATTTGTTTACTCAGTTTTCTCAACATGGTACTACTATTTATTCCCTTTTTTAACTTTAAAAACTGATCCAAAATACTGTGCTAAAACACATTCATGCCAGTAACATATATTTGAATTTGAAATTGACAGCGTTTGGCAAGCTAGGGTGACAGAGGAGATGAACTGCTGAAGTCTGTGGTGGATTTAGGGTAACTGCACTCTACTCATGGAAACCAGAATGAAGTTTGGCCACCAATGTGGCTGAAATAACTTCCCATTCCAACAGCCTCCCACATAATTGTGGGCAGCCAGGAATGGTGGAGGGTACAAATAAAACAGCAAAAAAAAGTGACGCAACAATACCACATGCACCATTGTACTTAAAAACACAGCTAGATGAACAGACAATTAAACACAGTGAAAAACCACATGTATACACACAGTGACACAAATACATTAGTGTGAACATGCGAATGTGGTCCAAGTAGCTGGACTCTACCCTCACATGAATCAATGACACACACTGACAAATGTGTCATTATCATACTGATCCCATTAAGTATGATAGTGCATTACATGTATAGCTGAAACCATTTAAACAGCTGCACCTACAGCTGTTGTGTAATTACACAGTTCCTCCAGATGATGAGTCAAAAGGAGGTGGTGCTGATTAGTGAAGGAGAAGAAGAAACCTCCTCAGAGGATTTAAACAAATTAACAAAACCTGTGTGAGATCCTGTGACTCCCTCTTCATCTTGCCTACACTTGGATCATACCCCCACCATAACATAAGGACACAGGTTTGAATAATTCCACTTTTTAGGTTTAATCATAGGGTTTTACTGAGTACTGCAGCTGGTGTGCCGCCATAGCCTCTACTGCCCACTAGTGGATTCATGTGTGGATCCATGTGTGGGCTACACAAGAGAGAATGATGACCCATGATTTTTAATTTTTTTACTATTCTCCCCAAGTGATTTTAAAGGTGAAAACTCATGAACGAGAGCAACTATATCATTTTTTAATCATGATTTTTCTTATTTATCCAAAAATCAAGGACATTTTTCCAGGACATTCTCAACCCACTACATTATAACCATTTTTTGCAGTACGACTGGCTCATTGTCCCTGCTGGGTGAGGCAGCTGTCATATGGGAAGTGTTTTACACTTTGTTATGCTGGTGACAGAGCAACGGTGTTTGATGCCCTGGAAATGTTGGACAGGCTGGAATACCAGAAAGCAGCGATTTAAAGCACAACATTGAACAAGAAGATGATCAACAAGGTCCACTCCCTGATGGGTCAGAGGTGTTCTGGCAGTGGGATCTACACAATATTATCCTTTTGGTAATATGGATCATTTAAGTACCTAAACTGTTAAAGTAAGAATTCTATCCTAATAGGAAGTTTTAAATATTATCATTTTGTGAAAAAAAAAAAATAGAATAAACAAAAAATATATTTTCTTTTGTTTTCAATGCAGTG
>VUQI01008527.1:0-11319 GCA_015106735.1 Paratilapia polleni | reverse complement strand
CTTTCACAAATGTTTGTAGAAGCAGTCTGCATGCCTAGGTGCTGGATTTTATACACCTGTGGCCATGGAAGTGATTGGAACACCTGAATTCAATGATTTGGATGGGTGAGTGAATACTTTTGGCAATATAGTGTATTTTGCTTCTTTTTTACTGGCTTCCTGAATATATTTTTCCTTCTTAAATCTGATCTTGTTCTAATGTGATTTACAGTTAATTAATAAAAACGTGGCATAAAAAGAAACACAAACATTAAATGTGTGAGGATGAATAAAACCTGTAACAAAAACATGCCTACCAAGAAATTTCATTTTATTGAATCGTGTGCCTATCCCAGCTGTCACAGGGCGAGAGCCAGGGCACACCCTGAGCTCTAGCCCCCACCCCCCACGACCCTGAATTGGATGAGCGAAGAAAATGGATGGAAGAATGGATGGATGTGTTGAGATCATTCCTGATGCACATGACTCCAGTTGTGCCATATTTACTTCCTGTTTTTTTACTGCTTGTCTTTACATGGTGACCCACGGTGACCTCCTGTTCATAATGTCATTGCACTTCTCTCATTCAGAGACATTACAAAATGATCACTTTTACTCATTTTATTACATCTTTTAATTCTAAATACTGCATTTCAAACAAAACCATTAGCACAATAACGTGTATATATTTCTGAACTCTGAGGGCTAGATATGAAATCCCTTATTTAGACAGTCCCAGGTGAATGAGGCCTTGGGGATTTCAACGTCTTTGACAATCTGTAAGTACTCAAAATTACACAAAAATCATTGTACACATTTCTAAATCTAAGTTTACGCTTGTGGATCATACCATACACATTTGTGGCCCCTTTGAGTCTAATTTAACTCCATAGAAGTAGGACAATGAAAACAGGAAAATAAGAAATACTCCCAAAACTGGCATTTCTCATTATACAACTTCGACAACTTCTGAAAGCAAAACTGATCAGATCTGTGAAGTTGAGCTTAAAAATCTGAGTGTAAACTCACGACATTACTATTCAGGTTTTGACATAAGCATTTGTCAAATAAACTAAAATAAAATGATAATAATCAAATATACACGGACCGTTTCTTACTTTTCCTCAGACCCCCATGGATAACCTCAAGGATAAGTAAATAAATTAATGACAACTCATAGTTAAACGAAAACAGCAAGTCTCCTGCAATTAGCCATATTCAAGCTGTTATAATAAAGTAAACTACTTTTAAGAAATAAAGAAAATGGTTGACTCCAGGTACTTAAACTCATCTACCTTCACTACCTCTACTCCTTACATCTTCACCTGCCTCCCTCTCATTCACACACATGTATTCTGTCTTGCTTCTACTGACTTTCATTCCTCTTCTCTCCAGAGCATACCTCCACCTCTCCAGGCTCTCTTCCACCTGCTCCCTGCTCTCACTACAGATCACAGTGTCATCTGCAAAACATCATAGTCCACGTAGTCTCCTGCCTGGCCTCATCTGTCACCCTGTCCATCACCATTGCAAACAAGAAGGGTCTCAGAGCCGATTCCTGATGTAATCCCACCCCCACCTTGAACTATTCTGTCACTCCTACTGCACACCTCACCACTGTTTCACTGTCCTCATACATGTCCTGCACCACCCTCACATACTTCTCTGCCACTCCTGACTTCCTCATACAGTACCACAGTTCCTATCTCAGCACCCTATCATATGCTTACTGTAGATCCACAAAGACACAGTGCAGCTCCTTCTGACCTTCTCTATGCTTCTCCATCAACACTCTCAAAGCAAACATCGCATCTGTAGCACTCTTTCTCAGCATGAAGCCATACTGCTGCTCACTGATCATCATCTCTCTCCTTAACCGAGATTTAACAACTCTTTCCCACAGCTTCATGGTATGTTTCATCAGCTTTATCCCTCTGTAGTTACTACAGCTCTGCACATCACCCTTGTTCTTGAAAATCGGTACCAGTACACTTCTTCTCAATTCCTCAGGCATCTTTTCGCTGTCCAAGATTGTGTTAAACAATCTGGTTAAAGAGTCCACTACCCTCTCTCCTAGACATCTCCATACCTCCACAGGTATGTCATCTGGACCAGCCAGATTTCCACTCTTCATCCTCTTCATAGCTGCCCTCACTTCCTCCTTACTAATCCTCTGCACTTCCTGGTTCACTAACTGTCCTCCACCTGTCCCCCTCTCTCCTTCATTTTCTTCATTCATCAGCTCCTCAAAGTCCTCCTTCCATCTTCTCAACACACTCTCTTCCCTCATTAGCACATTTCCATCTCTATCCATAATCACCCTAACCTGCTGCACATCCTGTCTACTTTCTTCATCTTGCTTTCCTGTTTGATAGTCTCAATAATACACTCAAAATTAACTGGATAAGACAGTTTTATGCAATCCTACTTCCATATGAAACTGTATTCCTATTTATATATTTTCTCAAGTTAGTGGCTTAAAATTTTTGTCACTGTGTGATTACAAACCAGGAAAACTTTCTCTTAAACTGTCACAGTTGTTGTTGTGTTGGTCTCCTGGTCTCCTCACAAATGCTTTATTTGAAATAACCACAGCATAACCTACAAAACAAATCTTTACTTTGTAAATATTGATTTGACTCTAATATCCTGGTAGTTAGACGAGTATTCCTTTCAGGCTGCATTTTGATGACTCAGGAGTCAGAAGACTTTTTATCCACCTTCAAATTTCCGTGTTTACTCCAAATGAATTTTATCTGCTTAAGGGTGCAGTTCCTGATGTGGTAACTTTGCTTTTTAAAAACACTGCGGGCTTAATAATATCATATCAAGGCTTTATTTCAATGGGAGGCTACTTATAACTTTTGTCAACTTTTGGAACAACCATAACTGTGTGTTATAAATTAATTTTAAGCAATAAAATTACAGAAATATAATTTAAAATAACACATCAATATTACCAGATCTTGAAACTGTGTGCTCATTTTGTGATTTATATTCAGAGGATTTATGTCATTTGATTTGGAGATGTGTTGCCTGTACGTTAAACTTTGTGGTTTGATTTGTGTCAATACATAGACCGCAAAATGAGTGAACTATATGTTGTCCTTTGAAGAAGTTTTGTTTGGCTTTGCTGACAGTTTTCACTCACATAGAGACCATTTTTTCCATTTTGAATCAACTCATAGTCTACAGTAAATTCTTCATTCATACATGTAACTTTAGCCACAAGAAACCTTTATTTAAATTTTTTTTACTGCAGATTTCAAATCTTACATCAGCACTATTACTGGTTCCACGAACCAGAAAGCTGTGAAAACAACTTGAATTCAGCAGCAATCTGCACATTTTCATTAGCTTTTTATTTTTTTATTTTCAACATTTAAGGAGAAAAAAACTGCCACTATATATTATTTCAAACTTTGTTTTTGTTTTCTTATTTCAATATGTTATCATTATCTTTGTTATCACTGCAGCTATTATGAGTCCCTGGGTTATATTAGAAATACTTATATTTGTGTTTCTGTATCATTGTTTAATGTTGGCACTGATTGAATAAAATTTAAAATAAAAACCCTCCGGGGGCCTCAGGTGTACGTGTGTGTGTGTGTGCGTGTGTGTGCGTGTGTGTGTGTGTAGCAGGACAAACGAACAGACAGGCAGATATTTGGCGTACTATAGTAGGATGTTTCCCAGATAGAAGAACATTTGGGCCTACATAGTGTTAATTACAGCTCAGTTAGGGCACTGCTGTGGGGGCCAGATGTGGCCCAGATGCCACAACACTGTGACTGACCTTTGGCTCACATCAGCTGGACCTGTCGGTAAGCTGTGGCAGCATGACTCAAACTGAGTCAGTGCTGTCAGTCAAGGCCAATAGTGGGTCACATTTGGGCCAAACATTTATTCTATTCAAGTCAGTTTTATTTATATAACTTTGTATTGTAGGCTACAGATCCAACAAAATTAGACAAAAACCCCAACAAACAGATGACCAACTACTAGCAAGTACTTGGTGATGGTGGGGAGAAAAAACTCCCTTTTAACAGGAAGAATCCTCCGGCAGAACCAGGCTCAGAGAGGGGCAGCCCTCTGCCGTGACCGGTTGATGGTGAGGGGAAGATTAGAGGCTTATTGCCATTAGGATTATTAATTTTTAAGAACTGCTTCTTTTTACTGATTGTTTTTATTTATTTAATAATTCCCTCTATTTTCTTGTGTTTCCACATTCAGCGTGCATTTCTGTTACTCAGACTACAAATCTCTTATTTCAAATGAACTTGTTTAAAGTCATCATTAGCAGAAATGTACTCAGTGTGTCGGTGTTCCCGGTCAGGCGCTGTGCGGGCAGCTAAACCCGCTGTGTGTGTGACGTGTAGGACCTCCTCCTCCTCCGACACACAGCATCAGTAATGGCGGACTACGACAACTACGATGAGCGAGACCGGGCCTACGGCAGCTTCGGCGGCGGCAGAGGGTGAGTTTTCGCCGTGCACGGCAGCTTTGCCGTGTCCCCCAAACATAAACCCCGACCGGATCGTCGCCGTGTTTCCGCTGCTGTCCGCTCCGAGTCTGGGGAGCAGGGTATTTAGGCCCCGGAGCTCAACATCCCCCGCGCTTGCCTAACGGGCCGAGCAGGCGTGAGGGTAACCCGTGGAGATCGGCCGGGAAACACCGTGGTCTCGGAGCTAACATGCTAATTGTTAGCAACCGGCTAGCTAGGTGTAGACAGTGAAAAGAGGCGCTGCGGTGTGGCGTGGATCGCCCCGGAGCTCCAGAGTGCACATACTCGTTCGGTGCTTGTGGTAACGAGCCGGTGGTGGCGGTGAGCGGCAGGACAGGAGGCCGCAGCGGGTGGAGGTGGTGGCGGTGCTGCAGCTGCAGGCTACCCGCATGGCTGCATCATGTGTCCCCTGCTGCACATTACATCCACGTAGTAAGGAGAGCTGAGGCTGGGTGTCGGGGAGAGCTGGTAGATGCGGTTAGGCTCAGGTTAGCTGCTGTTTCCGCTCTATTTTGGTGTGTGTTGTTATCTGATGGCTGATAAGCAACAAAAAAAAACAGTGATTTGATTTTTTTTTTTTTTCCCGGAGGGAGGGGGTGTTCAGCATGTCTGCAGCACACAAAGCTTCAGTCTGCAACTTTAATCTGTGGAGACACAGCCAGAAGTTACCTGTGAGAAGATCTGACTTATATTTAGAGTTTTAAACTGCTCATTACTGTCCTCCCCTTTATTGATGAGTTATTGAATGGATTTATTAGTAAAACTTAACAAACCAATGAAAACTGATCATCTGTCTCCAGCCAGCTTGTTTTGTCTGACCACAACATAAAGTTCACTGAGATTAATTTTCTGTTGACTAATCTTATCAGCACTTCTGTCTTTGTTTCTTCAGCTGCAGTAAACCAAGTATTTGTAGAAGATTAAAGGCTGATCAAGTGACTTAAAGAGCTGCAGTTCAATTTTCTTATTTAGTTGTTTTGTCAGGAGTTGAATCCGATGGGACGGAAGAGCATTTAGTTTGAGCACAGAGCCTGAAATTCATATTTCAAAGCTGGAGGGAAGCCCACCTTAAATGCCTTCATTGGAGGGGGGGGGTTGTACAGTTACAGGACTGCTTCTTGTCAGTAAAATCAAGGTGGGCAGCTTGAGCCCTGCCAAAAATAAACATCGCCAACAAAACCTGATACTGGACTCTGTTAAAACCAGCTGGATAATTGGGTGAAGGTAATATCCACCTAATTAAACTGTCTCAGCCTGTAGTTTACATATTTGGGGCAGCTGTGGCTCAGGAGGTAGAGCGAGTCGTCTACTAATCGGAAGGTCAGTGGTTCGATTCCTGGCTCCCCTAGTCTGCATGCCGAAGTATCCTTGGGCAAGATACTGAACCCCACGTTGCCCCCGATGCATTCATCGGAGTGTGAGTGTGTGTGAATGTTAGTAAGCACTTAAGTGTAGATAAAAGTGCTGTATGAATGTATGTGTGACTGGGTGAATGTGGCCTGTAGTGTAAAGCGCTTTGAGTACACAGAAACTGAGTAGAAAAGCGCTATATAAGTACCAGTCCATTTACCATATTAATGTGAGCATCTCTTCAGAGGACAGCGGACCATGTTTGAAGCAGCAGAGGGAGCTCCAAGTCCTGCAGAGAGAGAGAGAGAGCTCCAGATGTTGTCCTGGTTGGACTTCGGTCCACCGCTGCAGCTTCTGTGCAGTTGGTCTGCACCGGTGCAGCGTTAGACCACTGTAACTGTGTGCAGGAATTTCCTGCATTATGAGTGTTAGATTTCTGGGGAATATGGTTAAATTCTTTGCAATGCCTGCAGTCTCACAGCGAAGCACTGTGCTTTAATTTAGGAAGACCACCTCGTGCCTCTGAAATGACTGATGCCGAGCAGCCTGTGGATGAAGAATTTACTGAACATACAAAGAAAACAAAGCTTTGCTTTAAGGTGTTAGACTGAGTTTAACTCTTCAGATCTGAAGGTGATGAAAGCTCTAACTTTCTCTGACCAAAGCTTCAAACAGAGGTGGTGAGTTTGCAGAAACATAAAGAAGAAAATAAAAGGAGTTTTCTTGTTTGGGAGAACCTACTTGGAGCTGAATTCAGACCTTTAACAGAGTTCAGCATAACATTTTTCCCCCCACTGTGTCTCCAGGTCAGTAGATCAGACTTTTATAGGCCCATAAAAAAGCCAAATGTAGTGGCATAATATTGCAGTATTTTCCATGGTGATATTGTTTCGATACAGGGACACCAAATATTAATATTTTATTAAATAAATTAAAATACGAGCAAGAGAGCTCATCTCATGCACCACCATCCTGAGATAATGTTAGCCGAGCAAACTCACATTAAATCGGCTCAACCGAAATCCAACACTGGACACTCTTAGCTTGAAAGCTGCCTCCTATTTCAGAGCGAGCTGATGACTCAGTCACACAGGTAAAAATGGGACCGCAACCTCCTTGCAACTAGGAAAAATCGGTGGCTGCCTGGTGATTGCATTGAATTTTTTCACATTCTGCAACTGATTGCAACTAGTTGTGGTGGCCAAATGGTTCCCCAGAGGCTGAGGGTGCTGCACACTCATGACCACTTTTGATTGCACGGTGATTGCACAGGTTGCCTGATAGGAGGCAACTTTTCTGCAAACAATTGCAGTCTGACTTGGTCTGACTGCAATCACTCTCAGAGAGACCGGAGAAGATTTGCAGATATTTGCTGTCTAATTTATAAATGCAGACAGATTGCCAACATGTTGCTGTCAGTCTGAATGAGTCTTTGTTGATGAGCACAACTTGAGGGGAATCAACTCGCCTGGTTGCCAGCTGGTTATATTCTGGTTGTATTCCTATAGAACAGGAAAGTTGCTGAGCACAAATGTAAGTAGTTAAAGTGAATTTCTGTTAAATGTGAATTGCTGTCTGTGTACACAGCAGCAGATATGTGATTTTTGCTGATTTATCACAGTTAATCACTGTGTTGTTGGGAACAGACTTCATGTAATTTCCCCATTCAATGACCCCATTCAATCGCAAACTGAAAGCAGTCCGTTTTATGGCAACATTTATGACAGGTGTCAGTGACAGTGTTGGTATGTTTGACAATCTCATTTTGCAGCAAAAAAATAAAGTGAGATAACTATCTTATTGGATAAAACAGAAGTTGACAGAATTTAACTTTGCAGACAAAATTTACAGTTGAAAAAAGGTGATAAATCGCAATATATGTTATTGCAATATTCAGCATATCGCAAAATGTTAAAAATGACAATGATATCATATTGTGAATGAAGTATTGTGATAATATCTTATCGTGGGGTCTCTGGTGAGGCCCACCTCTAACTTCAAGCAACGGGCAAAATAACCGCTGGCAACACGAAACTTTTCGCAACTTCCAGGCGAGCCACTGAAGCGACTGCCAATGAGAGCGCAGGATGCCGTTGATTAACATGTGACCTGGTGGCAAATACATCAGTGGGTTGCCTAGGCAGCCAGAGCCTGGAATGTCAGCAAGCAACCAGCAGCCAGCTTCAAAGCGGTGCCCGACAAACGAATGAAACGCTCCCAGTGTGGACGCAGCGTACAGCAAAGTGTAATTTATTTGTTGCTTTATATTTGATATCACAAATCTACAGATAAAATAATTAGTAACTAATGCTTTAAAATAAATGTAGTGCAGTAAATGCTGTGCTGCTCTGCGTGCTGCAGGTATCTCTGCTAGAGAGAGAGAGACAGCGCTGCTGTCAGCCTGCAGCAGAGTCAAAGATCTTTCCTGTCTGCCAGAAAGCTGACTGGGATCATCTGGATGTCCACATGAACCCAGTCAGCTTTCTGGGATTTCACACAGCTGGTTTGATGAATGGCTTTCATTGCTATTTTAATGTGAAAACAGTGACCATAAGAAAAAACTGCTCCACAGTGAGTATTCATATATAACAGGCTGGTGACCCACTGCAGTGGTCAGCCCCTGACTCTGTCTGGGTGCTTTCATTCCTGTCTTACCAGAGCGCCACGCTGATCATATTTTGTGGGTTTCTGGTTTTTAAGGACTGAACATACTAAAAACCTCTTTAAAGAGCAGCTTCTTCCAACGATCCAGGAGCAGTCTGCATGATGGAGCCCCATGTCACACAACAAACGTGATAATTAAGTGGCTCGGAGACCATCCACGATCAGGAAACTCTAGATCTCAATCCGATCCAGAATCCATGGACAGTCCTTAAAAAGTGGGTCGACAAGCTGAAGCCCACAAACAGTCATCAACTCCAGGCAATAAAACATTTCAAACTTCTGAAATTCTTCTGACTGTTCTTCACTTTATCATAGAAACGTAAAAAATCATCTAAATATTAACTGAAGTAGCAAAGTGAAACACAGAACTTTGGCCATGACTGTTGCTTCTTGAACTTAGTTTGTGCTTATAATTTGAAAGATGTAGAGACTTTTCAAAGAACGAACAGCCACAGTTCATTCTTTCTTTCTAATGAGACCTTCTGAAAAAGACGATTGTACATATGTGAGCAACGTTAACACTGAAAATCACACATGGTGGTATGCTGAGTGCTCACTCATCCATCTCTGCTGGCTAAAATCGTTTTTAGTTTAGTTTTACTTACACTAGCTTACAGTCTAAGAGAGGTACATGCTGGCACTGCTCCTCCCTGCAATATCAGTCTGTTATATCACTGTATTATTGTAGGTTAATTACCCAGCTGCATATAAAGTAATAAAAAGATGCTCCGGCTGAAAAAATGAGTCGTAATCCATGATTGTGATTCTGCATAATGAGTATTTTAAGTGTATTTTGATGCTAAAACTTAAATAGGATGTTGATTTGCTGTCATGTTGCTACTTTCACTTCTTTTACCCAAATTCTGATTAAATACAACATGATGGATTCAGAGGTCCACAGAGTTTGGCAGAAAGAGTCAAACATTTTGGAAAGATGTCAGCGTGACATGTGAAGCTGTTTCTTCCTGGTTTGTATCCAGAAGAAAAATGAACTCAGTTTTTTTTAACCTGATGAGAGCCACATTGAACAAAGTTACCGACATCATAAACACGACTCGTGACCTTTGAACCATCTTAAAGTCTGATTATGAGTCCTCTGTTATTTCTGTCCATTCAGCCTGTGAGGATCCACAGTTAAAGGAATAAAAGAGGTTCTCATGAGAATATTCCAAATTGTTCCTTGTTAACATTTCTGTTTGGAGAACATAAAACCAAACTAAAGCTTTAGTTTGGTAATCTTTAAGACCCACACTGATATTTGGTGATTTAGAAATCCGATATTCCGATGTATCAGCCGATATTTATTTTTCTTTCAGACACAAGAAACATAAACACTTGTGTGTAGTTATTTATTCACTCGTTTACGCTCTGCCCGACTGCACGGATCACCTGGTTGTCATGTTTGTGGTGTTCCAAACACGTGTTGCCAACAGGGAAGTTGGAGAGTGCCCTCTGGTGGGCAAACTATGTAACATCAACACTCATAATGTGGTTGAAGGGTGTTTCTCCTGTCTTTTCTTTAACTTTTTAATTTATATTTATTGGCTATTATAAACATACCCCACAACAGAACTAGAGCCTGACGTCAGGCTCTAGTTCTGTTGTGGGGGTATGTTTGTTTCATAGACAGGATAATGATGAATGGAGCCACCGACACTTGTCACAGTTTGTTAGCCAATGAGTATATCCTGGATAATCCTCCTTTCTAAAAGTTTGCAATGACCAAAATTTACAAAATGGACCTGAAACAAGTGACCAAGCCCATAAACTCATCAGGAAAGTCTGCAAACACTCTGCAAACCTTTTTTTATAAGGTCTATGGTCTGTTTCCGTTACCTTGGAATCGACTCCACCCCAGGACAGCCCATGTCGTACAGCAAGCGCTCCCAGTTTGGAAGACCAGTTAGCTTATCATCTAGCAGCAGTAAGCCTGGTAGCTACAAGAGTGCATTTGGTGTAATTAGCAGCATAATTATCATCAGGAGAAGCTCAGCATGAACGTTTAGACTGACGGATTTTATATCGTCATAGTGCTTCAGTTTTATTTTCAGTGTCACAGAAAAAACCTGACTGTTTGGAGGCGTCCAGGGTTGAGTCTGTGTCTCACATATGTTTAGGTTGAGAGGTTTGGAGGCTGACATGAAGATAGCATGTGGAGATGTTCAGAGTTCTGGGATAAGACAGGTTCTAGTTATTAGGACTCAGATGTGACTGTGACTGAAGTGATATTTGAACTGATTGAGCTCAGGTTGAACTCCAGTCATGTGCTAAACAAGCACATTTCAGAAACTGGCAGAAGTTGTCTTTCGAATGAAGCCTCGTGCATGCAGTTCTTCTCTCAGACATTTTTCCATTTGCTTGAAGTTTGGATTAAAAAGAGATTCAGTGGGCTAAAATACAGCTCTGGAAAAAATTAAGAGACCACTGCAAAATGATCAATTTCTCTGATTTTGCTATTTATAGGTATATGTTTGAGTAAAATGAACATTTTTGTTTTATTCTATAAACTACTGACAAAATAACCCCCAAATTCCAAATACTAATATTTTCATTTAGAGCATTTATTTGCAGAAAATGAAAAATGGTCAAAATACCAAAAAAGGTCCAGTGTTTTCAGACCTCAAATAATGCAAAAAAAAACAAGTTCATATTCATTTTTAAACAACACATTACTAATGTTTTAACTTAGGAAGTGTTCAGAAATCAGTATTTGGTGGAATGACCCTGATTTGCAGTCACAGCTTTCATGCGTCTTGGCATGCTCTCCACCAGTCTTTCACATTGCTGTTGGGTGATTTTTATGCCATTCCTGGTGCAGGAAT
>VUQI01008518.1:0-13153 GCA_015106735.1 Paratilapia polleni | reverse complement strand
AAAGTAGAAAAAAATAGTAAAGCACATTATTATTTTTTGATTAATATGCCAAATTACAGTTATTTACCTGCATTCCTGAACATAAAATGAGTTTTAGTGGTTGAATGTTCTGCTTGATTAATTTCTGACTTCTCAGAGAAGTCCAGTGTGTCGGCACAAATTTGGGTATAAAAACATGAATTCAGTTCACTCCTGTTATTTAGACATGCTATCATTACATAGTCTGTACAGCAGAGTGGTTCCAGTTCCATTTTGCTCTGCAGCACATGCAGCAGAGCAGCATCACAACTGAGCAGTTGTGATAGTTCTTATCTAGTTTGTGAAATATATTGCTGGAAAGTTAAAAACAAAATAATTTTCCTTTTGAAAGTACTCTAAAATATTGCATGTATATATACATAAAGTATATAAAAATGTTAGGTAATATGTATAGCAATCACTGTTTTTTACTACCAAAAATTCAGCATCCATAGCAGCTCTAATTTTAATCCAAACCAAGATCTTTCCTTAAACCAAAGTTGTTTTTGTGCCAAAAGGCATCCATTTTTACCACAGCACTGTCATATAATAAAGGGTTAATTATTGTTTATTTTTTAACAGTGATTTTAAAAGTTTAACATGGAAGAGCAGTGTTGTGTCAACAACTGTTGCATGACACACTATTGAAACAGAGTAGGTTTCAGAGCTGCATTTTCAGCCATTCACATGATTACAAATGTGAATGTGATACTGAGTGACGTTTTCTGACTTCTGGAACAGAACCTGGAAGTTTCTGTTCAGATTTGGAGCTGAGGGCCACAGAAAGGGAAGAAAAGCCTGAAAGTTTTGAGAGACAGATTAACTCACTATTCATTTTAGTCTTTTTATGGGATTTGTTGAACATCACCAGACTCATTTTGTACCATGCCTGCATGCTGCATTTTCTAAAATAAACGCGTTTTATTTGTTTCCATAAAGCCAACAGGGTGAACGTACACCAAACAAGGGTGGTGAAAAAGAGCTCGTTTTTTGTTACTGACCATACTGTTTAAGGTGTAAAATATGGAACAATACAAATTCTTGCATAGCTTCTGCAGGATGCACAAGGCACCGGGTGTGTTAACTGCACCGGATGTTTGCATCCTGATGTTCAAATCACAGAGAGAAGAAAGACAACATGCAACACTACTGAATGTGAAGGTTAGATGACACGATTAACTTCAAAATCCTGCCATATATAGTGTGAAGAAGTCTATTTGTTGCAGGTTTGACAACAACAGACCTTACTGGTTGCTTCTTTCAACTATAAACTGTTGATTATGTTGTTTCTTTATTGCCAGCAGGGTGGTAGGAGATTTTATCGGCACACCTGCAAGGAAACATTAGAAACCTGTAGCATCACTGATGCAACAGGCTAGCACTGGAGTGCTCTGTAAGATACTTGTCTAGTTTAACAGGGGTCTGCAAGGCTTCATGGGCGTTATTGTAAGGACATAATGGAAGAACCCCGCACACAAAAACACAAACCTGTCCTTCTCTGACATACTGACTGACTGATGTGTTACCAGACGAAATGCAACCCAGACCTTTTTGATATTATGGCTCGGGTAGTCACTGCTGTCTCACACGATGCACTGTACTTCTCCAAAAAGACCAAGTTTCACCTTGATGACAGGAAGTGACATGCCCAGCACCGTTTGAACTACCATGTCCTGATGGAGGGTTTGTTTCAGTCAGTGCGGCGGTAAAAACACGAGGAAATGCTCTCACTCACCTTGAACACATCTCCGTAGGTGCCGCACCCGATCCTGTGAATTAACTCGTAGTCGTGCAGAGGGTCCAGGAATGACACTCCTATCCGGTCCATGTTTAGAGGCACCTCTGGGCGCTGTGAGTGAGCCTGGCGGGCTTTCTACTCACACATCCCAACTGTTGATGTCGATGGACAGAACAGCGGCAGAAGCAGATGAACACCGTGTCACTGGTTAAGAGGAACTAATTGGAACTCACTAATTGCTGACGAATCGATCAGACAGGCAGAAACGCAGCGCAGTTCACTGACAGGCTCACACTCAGCGACACACCGCGAGCGCCACTGTACACAGTCCCGAGAGGCGCGCGACACAAAGCACGCATGAGCGAAGAGGCGAAGACGCTCCACACTGTAAAAAATTCTCCCACCTCTGTAGGCTGCTGACATCCTGTGCCCAGCCTCAGCCTTTCCCTGCCACAAATGTATCTAGATATTTTTTCAATGGGTGGAAAAATCTGTTCTAAAAGGAGTCTGAGACTGATCTAAATTATCACTTAATCTTTGAGGAAACTTCATGTTTGAGTTTGCTCATAATTTGAACATAAAAAGCTATTAAAGGTATGATTTGCCATTTCATAACATTAAGTCAAAAACCCAACATTTGGCTTGTCTCAAAATTGTACTTGAAATAGTTTCGACTTAGTTTTAATAATCATTCTGACTTAGTATGTCATAATGTGTTAGTTTGTCATAATGAACACAAAATACTAACCAATCTGTTGCTAATTAGAAAACAGCCGCTAACACAAACTAATGTGGTGAAAACTGTAGACAATTAAAAATCATTTTAAAACGGGACTTCTTTTCTCTCCCATCTTATTGGGGTTAACTAAACTCTAAAGCACCTCTGCTCAGTCTGGGTGAACAGCACCGTCTGCTGAAGAATGAAAACGTCCTGAACGTGTTTTCCAAGTTGCATGTGTTTCTGAGAAGAACAGAAGAATCATTTTATTTCTTCTAATGTGTGCAAAGACATGAGACAAACATTCCAAAAATGTTCATTTAACTGACAGTATTTGACCTAGCATGTTAGAAGTTTCACTTACAAGCTCTGACTTGGACTTTTTTCTGAATACCATCTTAGTGTTTTATTAATTTCACTTGAGTTTTGTGAAAAAATGTCTAGTAAAGCTATCTTAAATTTGGATTTGCTATATTTATATATTTTTTTTAATTCATATCCTATTCCTATACATTTTCTTGTTCTGCTAGTGAGACTAAATTTGACATTAAATGCATCATGTTCAGTTTTCATGTTACATTGGTCCTTCACAGCAACGAGTCCATCCAGTAATAGTTTCTTGTATTCTTAAACATGCTTGTCCTGTGCCTTTCAAATCTGTACTTATTCCTGTTTTTTGTGTTGTGTGGATACAATGCATGCTCGTCCCATTAGCATCTCCCCACTGACACTGCTGACAGCACTGCTGTCACTGGCTAATCTTTGCTTAGTCTCCAGCTTAATCACTAAACACTAAACCAGAGAGTAATGTGACACAGGTTTGACTTTTTCTCCTTTATATGTCTAATACACATCATCCGACCACATCACCTTCTATTTTCATCAGGGCTTTATTACTCGCAGATAGAAAAACAAGAACACAAACCACAAGTCAAGCAAATTGGATGTAGCAGTGCCACCTAATGTGGCTCTGTCTCAACAGTGCATGGTCTTCCTGCTCTCTTCTAATTGTTAGAAATCAGTCTAACTCAGCTATTCTCAAAACTAAAGGCCACCTACTTTAGAAAAGAACAAAGGCAAAGTAAGGCAACATAGAGCTAATAAGAAAGAAGCTGTCAATAGAGCAGAGTGGACAATGTTACACAGTAACTATCCTAAATTTAATCACTTCCGAGGCTTCAGTCATGAACAGGTTAGAGCATGTTGGTATTTACACATCTGAAAACTGTGTTCTGGTCCTCATCACTTTGGCTTTAAACATCCATAGAGAAATCAATGAGTAATTAATGGACAGTGTCTAACTGGCTGCCAATTAAAACGCAAACTGATGATCAAACCAGGCACGTCTCCAGAGATTATTTCTTAAATTAAAAACTACATGAAATGTTCCAACCTGATATGTGCTTAACTCAAGATCATCTGTGCAAGTCAGATATATTGCTCGAAACTATGAGGATATAGACTGAGAGGACCCTCTGGATGAAAACACTGGTAAAAAGTTTGACAAGCAGGAGCGAGGTTAATGGAGCGTCCCCGTCTCTGTTCACAGTATGTCCTACAGCCTCTTCCTGCAATAATAAGCATGTCTACAGTGACTTGCGCTGGCGCTTCATGAATGACATGGAGTAATCCCCGGCTGGAGTGCTCTTTTGCCTCTTCATCTGGACCTGTGACTGCGCAGTAAGCTGCAACTTGATGGCACTGGAGTTCACCTTAGCTGCACACAGTAGCTCCTTCATCCCCTTCATCTTCTCACTCTGAAAGATGATTACAGGGCCAGCTGGGGAGGGGGAAGCCTGCTCCTGGGACAAGGGTGAAGATGCAGAGTCCGGGATGGGGGACTTGGGTTTTCCTTCAACGTCTCCAGCACGCAGGCTCTGGGAGGAGCGCCGGCGGACCCCTCCTTCTCCCACCTTCTTGGGCTGAGCTGCCGCTGCAGCTGGCTGGGTGCAGGGGGAGGTGGGAGAAGCAGAAGGAGGAGAGCTCTGATCCTCCAGCTTGGACTCCCTCCTGGGGCCACGCCTACGCCCCTCCCGGAAGTCCTCACTCGACTGGTCATCATCATCCTGGGACTCTGGCTCTTTGGTGATGATTGTAACTTTCTGACGCACCTTTGGAATGAGACCACAAATCTGTGTTTAGCTAGAAAGAAACATGTTTGTGCCTCTCTGGCAGACACTGGGTATTGGCTGCAGTCACTCTGAAGTTCAAAGGATTACTTAACCTGAGCATCAAAGCGGCTCAGAGACTGGACAAGGTATGTGGCCCAGCCCACATGAAGAACCGGCGTGGGACTCCCCTCCTCCCACTTACAGATGCCGTCATAAAAACGCAGCAGGTGGGCAAAGCATTCAGGATCCTGGAGTGCTGAGAGGGCTGCTGCCTGCTTAGGGTGATCCTGAAAGAGAAGAAGTGCAAGACTGTTCAAAACAAGCTTAAGAGATCCAAAGTAAAATTCACTGCACTGAAGCAAGTTTTATTTGAAGCTCATTTTTTGCTCTATCAACGATCAACAGTCACTCTTGCTCACTGTCCGCCTGCTCATATGTACCTGAACAGGTTATCCAGATTAGACTAATGCAGTTTGAAGTGCACACTGCTGGTGTTTATGTTGCTGTTAATGTATTTCTGTCTGATTAGCACAAACATGTTCCACATCAATCTTATTAGAGAGAAGCTGAATTTGGCAGTCATCTGACAAAAGGCACAAGAGAAAGAGAAGATCTTCCTTTGGCTTTAGGGAGGGTTCATATTAGAGGAGGTATAATTATTACTGGAGAGGGGTGAGAAAAGACTCACATCCACACTTTATTAAAAATTCCTGTCAGGGGCAGGTAAAAAAAAAAAAAAAAAAAATCAAATCAAATCACCACCTCTGATTAGAGCTTTGGTTAACACTTGCATTATTACCACAACAGCTACAAGTGCACACTGAGGATATCATTCTCCACAGACAACTTGTGTCTGTAGCTGGACGTGCTCTGTTAGAGCCCTCCTCTGACTACAAACATTCACCTTGTCACTTCCTTCTGCCCCCTCCCCTCCTTCCCCAGGACT
Source organism: Paratilapia polleni (assembly GCA_015106735.1). NCBI lineage: Eukaryota > Metazoa > Chordata > Actinopteri > Cichliformes > Cichlidae > Paratilapia > Paratilapia polleni. The sequence goes on along the minus strand of VUQI01008518.1, from coordinate 7,622 downwards.
CTCTGCAGCAGCAGCCGTCTCCTTCAGCAGGGTGGGGATAACATCATTTGCAATGTCAAAGAACTCCTTGTAGATCTCCTCATCCTCACGGAAATAGTTGTAGCTGCAGGAGAGTGGAGAACTTTTAATATAGACACATACATGAGTGAGAAGACCTAATATGTTTTTCTCCTGTCACCCTTTATAATAAAAAAAAATAAAATAATAATCACAGCATGAAGTTCAGATTAAAAAAAGTCTAGTGAGTGATCAGAGGAAAAATGGGAGCCTGTGACATGTTACAGTCCAGACGTGACAACAAGCGAGCACATTTCCTTGTGAGGCAGCAGAGGGCAGGCTGAAACTGAAGAACAATGGGGTAGCAGGAAACGGAAGCTGATGAATATGGAGGGAATGTGTGTGGTGGGTCAGAGCTGGTATTTATAGCTGCAGATCATGAACAGTGTGTTTAGAGGGAGGAGAGAGCGTGAGGATGCAGAGCTGGACATTTCCTGGACACTTCCTGGATTGAGCACCACACCTTTTCAGGCTAACTTTCAAGGCTCTGTGTGTGAGTTTTTAAAGAGAGAAAGCACCACAGCAACACCACCAACCAGAGCTCAGCTTCAGCTGCCACATCACTCCACTTTAACACAGAATTTCTTTTGAATATCATGCCTGTTAAACGTTAAATCGGCACAAAACAGGTCAGGACACATAGCTGTGTGTTTAGTGCCATCTTGTGTTCATCTGCTGAAATGGCAACTGAAGCTGCTAGTGGAGGTCCTGCTGTGAGATTATGACTTTCCTCTAATATTTAAAATATAGTGTTCTCATAATGTTCTGTTCATGTTTCAGTATAACCTCATCAGTGAAGCCGCCATCAAGGGAAGCAAGATCAAATGGTTCAGAAACGGAATCCAGAAGAATCCGTTAAAAAACAGTGCGAGACGGCAGACTCTGCTGCTGCTGCTCAGTGTGTGTTCTAATGTGAGAGCAGAAAGCAGGGAATATGCAGGGTGCTAAAAGAAAGGAGTCTCATCCACTTTGTCAACTGAAGAAAGCTTCCAGATGTTAAGTCTGTTAGTAAAACCAAAAAGTTACACTGGTGACTATTCTCCATTCAAAACAAGGTGAAGACTGTGTTTGGAAGTGTAACCTTCAAAAAGCAGACATATGACAAAACGTTTTGCAAGTTTGGTCACTAAAATGTTAGACAACTCGAAAAATACTCTCATGAGAAGATGATTATGAGCTTGGTCGTTTTGCACTTGTGTTAGCTAACAAAGTAACAAACTCAACAACTGCATTCATTTACAGTCCCACTGAGAAATATAAAGAGGCAGCGACCCAACATCACATCTGGGACAAAAAAAAAAAAAAAAAACAGGGAATGGTGTGTAGTCCTTAAATATAAAACTAGAGAATATTATCTAGTATTCTTCAATTTATCCAAACATATATCACTAAACGCAATCTGAGCTCATCCCACCACAGTTGCCAAACATTTTATTCTGACTCATCAGCCTGTCTACAACCTAATGGGAGGAGAATGGGATCTGCTGGACACTTCCTGGATCACGAGTCTGTGTAGTGTGAACTCACTCTTGCATGACCTGAGCTGCCTCGGCCCAGGCCCTCAGAGCCTCCTGCACATCCCTGTGTCTGTAGTGGAAACCACCCAGGTACATGTAAGGGTAGATGTGCTCATTGTTATAGTGCTTCTGAGCAGAGCTGACGGCCTGAGAGAGAGAGAGAGATAACAGACATAGAAAGTGAAAAAAAATTATGCCATACTAGTAAATGGTAAATGGACTGGTACTTATATAGCGCTTTTCTACTCAGATTCTGTGTACTCAAAGCGCTTTAACTACATGCCACATTCACCCAGTCACACATACATTCATACAGCACTTTTATCTATACTTAAGTGCTTACTAACATTCACACAGACACTCACACTCCGATGAATGCATCGGGAGCAACGTGGGGTTCAGTATCTTGCCCAAGGATACTTCGGCATGCAGACTAGGGGAGCCAGGAACCGAACCACTGACCTTCCGATTAGTAGGCAACTCGCTCTACCTCCTGAGCCACAGCCGCCCCTACTAGTAAAGTAGATGCTGTAGGTACTGGAGAGATTGGTCAGTAACAGCACACAGAGTTGCCAAGAAAAGTGCTGCTGCAGCACCAGCTCACGGTGGACATATTTATTTAGTTTGAGTGTGATGATCAGCAGCAATCAACCAAATGCCAGAGCACCAATTGATTTAAAGAGCATTTGGAACTAAGAGTAAGCAGCTCTAACAAAACCGAGCCCATGACAGGAGAATAGGTGTTATCCAGAGAAATTCAGTACGTGTGCAGCCTCCTGCATGCTCCACTTTCACCACCACCCTTCACGTAATCCAAATGAGTACTCCAGTGGTGACAACACTGTTGACATCTCCTGTAGCAGGTACATATAAGAACATGTCAGGAGTTCATGTGTGAGAACTGCTTAAGCAGCTCACAGACAGACATCCACATCTGTACACAGAATTCAAGGCATGAGAGTTTCAGGTAATAATGATAATAATGATGATGAAATGGGTTGGGTCTAATTTAATGTACATTCATCTGACTGATTTGGTTAAGCATTAAATCTGACATCAGGATATGTGGAGTTTCAATGGTGTTGGGGCCAGCTACCAAGTTTCAGTACTGTTATGTTCTTAGTAACAAGAAATGAAAGTTACAGAAAGTCAAAGAGGAATTTGATATGTTAATACCAGTGTCTCTATGACACAGTTTGTCCACTAGAGTGGGCTGTGACATTACAATACACTAAGTATTTGTGAGTTTATCAAAGGCATCACAGCTCAGCAGCCCTGGGCAGAGCATCAGTCTGCATCTGTGGCTTCATGGCTTCATTCAAGTTTTACATGTCATACTCGACCTGAGTGATGTCAGACCTGCGGCAGGAAGCTACTGCAGTTCTCTTATACAGACAATGGCAGAGTGTTGGTTGGTGTAGACAAACCTGATTTCGTATCCACTAATGCAACAGCTGTGGTAAAGAAACAGGTCCATCACTTTCAGTGTTGTCAGCACACAGCTACATGTAGCCCCTCTGTGATTTTGCTCTTGTTTCAGCAGTCCTGTTTACTCTCAGTCTCTGTTCCAGTTCACTGTTTTTTTTAATGGTGACCGAATAGCGGCTGGAAAATGCTTTCCAGTAGCTTGTATTGTATAGACAGAGATAACAGAATACTGGTCATAATAAAAAAATTACCAAAATATTAGAGCCTGCAAAATCCTTCCTTCTCATTCCTTACTGCTATGTGACCTGGGGAAACATGTCCAATATCTTACCTTCAGGTGAATTTTGAGGGGGCTCTCTTTTCCTGGAATTGGGTCCTGGTCCTCGAGGTCTGCCAGAGTGCCCATGGCCATAGGATATCTGGTGTGCAGGACAGGACAGGAGCAGGATGTGAACTTCAACAAGTAACCTAAGCTTTTTTCAAGTATGTAGCATTGCCATTTTATCAGTCTGTCTCTTCAGATCTTTTACTTTAACGTTCCTCAGAGCTTCATTCAGAAATTCCCACAACATTCACAGAACGATCCCCAGTAATGGTGCAATATCATGTATTATGTATGATACTGCACATCAAGTGACACAATATTCAGAGAAGCCACGTCCTACATGTATGTGTTATGAGAACACATCATCAAGCTGTACCTTCTAAATGACAGCACACCTGTCCAAAGTGAAGAACACACTGTCACCTGCTGCTGGATCCTGATTGATCCTGTCTCATGATCATTTACTAGAAGTACTTGATGAAGTTACCGCTGTTGTGCCACCTATACAAATGTGTGCATCCTTCTCACTATGGAGAAGGATCCATTCACTTTCATGAACAGATGCAGCTGCTGTCTGAGGCTGCAGGTATGTGATAAAGACAGAAGACAGACTTTGGAAGCAACAACTTGCTGTAACTTCAGCTGCTGTTAACGTTTTCTCAAGACTATACTCATAAGCAGCAATCCTTGTTAATCTGACCTGTTACAGACTCAGTCTTCATCACAGTAAAGACTTTAGCGTAAAGTTGTATTTTATAAACCGTTCAATATGCAATAGATATACAGGGGTGGTAGAGCGAGTCGTCTACTAATCAGAAGGATCCCTGGCTCCCCTAGTCTGCATGCCAAAGTGTCTTTGGGCAAGATACTGAACCCCATGTTGCCCCTGATGTATTCATTGGCGTGTGAGTGAATGTTAGTAAGTGCTTAAGTGTAGATAAAAGTGCTGTATGAATGTACATGTGACTGGGTGAATGTGGCATGTAGTATAAAACATTGAGTACTCAAATTGAGTAGAAAAGCAGCAGTCCATTTACCAGATGTGAATGAGGGAAAACTCTGCACACATAAAAGGCATTCGGTGGAGATGTCAGTGTTCACCTCAGCCAACTAAAGGTAAATAAACTGTCTTTTTTCCTCTGGGATGTCTATGAAGTATGATCAGCCTTTGAGACAGAGAGCTGGTGTCTCACACATAAGTTTTTTTTTTTCTCGTATTATTGCCGTTTTGGTCATTTTCTAAAACCATCATGCCTCATAGCAATCTGAGAAACTAAAGATGCAGGAGAAACACACACTGTCTTGGGCCATCCTGTTTGTTAATGTGACAGCATGCATTCAAACTCATGTCGTGTTGACAGAGATACATAAATGTTACTACCTCCTACCTTGTAAGATAGCCAGTGTGAATTTTATGGTAAAGTGTGCAGGATGCTGCTCACACGCTGTCAGATGCTTAATGAGAAGGAGTGCATGTCTGAGAGGGGCTTTAGTGAATTTTCTGTAGTGTGTAAACTACAAGGTACAGACACTTACCTGTCCAAGTTTCCTCGTTCGTACAGTAGCCAGAGGAGTTTCTGGTAAAGCAGGAAACACAAAGAAAGGTGAGGAAATGGTGTGCAAGACAGATTGTAAAAGTATTTAGGAAAAATACAGAGTATTTAGGCAGTAAGAGCGATGCATCATGCACAACACTTTAAATGATGGCCCTAGCTCAGAAATATAAGCTATCAAATAGTGACGGGCCTGCCCTTCAAATCCAATCCAACGTCAAAGCAAGGCTGGCTGTTGTCTCAAAATCAGTATGATGTACATTCATTTAAAACAGTCCCACTTTTCTTCTCTAAACAATCACTGTTTTCAGTGCCTCCTGTCTGTTTTACAGCCAGGAATCCCTGATAGAAGAGCTGAGGTTCATTAAAGGGAGCTTCACATCACCTGTGATACAAAAAGATTCTTAAAGTGACACAGAGCAGCAGAGTGATGTGAATGACACCAGTCTGTTTGAATTACAGCTGTGGAGATGTAAATTGCACCCATCAAAATTGCCATGTGAACTAGTAAAGTAACATCTGTAATTTCAGCTGCTACAGGTTTATGTTTTTACTATTCCTCCAAAAATGTGTAAATTCTGATTACAAAATGTAGTCCAAACTATACAACTGAATTCCTGCCTCTGACTTCAGTCCTCCACAACTTTATTTATGGTGCTTCACAGTGTGAGCCCTGCTAAACTCTGCACTGCTACACAGAATGTTGTTTTTCTTTTTACATTCTGAAATATAAATGCAACTCCAAAGCGTGTCTTAGATGAAAAACAAACAGCCATTTTCACATCAACTGTGAAAAACAGATATATACAAAAAAAGGATTAACAGCTCACACACTGCAGAACTCCAATGATCCTTATTTATTGCATCCAGTAGTGTGTGACATTTCAAGCACACCTGCTCTTCATCAATGAAACACAGGGCGGTGCCATCTTAAATCACCTGTGATTGGTTACATGATCACAACCCATGACAATGATATCCAATCAGAACTACGTCTTCCATAGGTCAAAGAGCTGATAAATAAATCCTCTACAAGTAATACATATTGCCTTGGCATAAGTCTGAAAAGTTAATACCTAGAAAGACAAAAACAAGGAAGTATATAAAGAGTGATACCTCTAAAAACCAAATAAATAGAAGGGAAGATATTCATACTGTGTCAGGCAATATCCAGCAATAAAATACTTGATGCAGCTGATAAGACCAGACATCAAACTTACTCACCCAATAAACCACAATGTGTCATATCCAGTATCTATTATACAAAACGTTGCTCAACTATGATACACAATATGCAATATCAAAAGAAACCATCAATAAGATGTGTTACACTGTCATCAGGTTACGCCACATCATCAAGCATAAGAAAACTCCTAAAGAGGCACCTGTGTTATTAGATGCAGTAAATGTGATGAATATCATATGACCCACAGCTTAAAGCACAACAACACATGAATCCATAAAAAAAAAAAGAGAGCCCAAAACTATCTGACACTGGAGTACAAGAGATCATAAAAAAGGACAAATGTCCATTTCTTCATTGAGATCTTTAGGAGTCAAAGTGTCAAGAGTATAAATCCAAAAAGGTTCACACTGTAAGAGCAGAGTGTTAATGTCTCATCCTTGGGAGCTGTACAAGCTCAACACCAACACAGCTCAGATAAGACACATGATGATTCATATGCTTAAAGCTGCTGGCAACTGGACTTTTCTGATCATGATTTCTGATGGCACTTCTATGTTCAGAGGTATAGACATTTTGCCAATGTATGCCATCCCACAAGGACATTTAAGCATATATATCACATTACTGGTTTTATATGAAATTATACCTTTAGTGGGAAAAGTTTTGCCTGTACGTAGATGATAGAAAATATTTGTTTTGTGAGTGAAATTGCATTGCTGACAATTACATTTGTAATTCCCAGAATCCATGTATAACCATTCATCATTACACCACAAGTGCAGGTCTCACCTGTTGGAGCAGCAGGAGCTCAGAGCTGTCAGTGTGCAGGTCCAGCGAGGGGTTGATGGCACAAACCATGAAGGCCACCTCCATGTTTCTGTCACACTTCATGTAGGAACCCTTCAGATACAGCCAGCTCTGAGGGAGACATAGAGGATTACAGCTACAGTATGTGAATATCAAAACGACAGGAAGTGTTAGTCTGTCAGAATCCTAAGGCTGGTTTTTAAGCACAATTTGCCTTCATTTTCTAAATCTATGTGAATGTAACAAATCCAACATTTATACATCACTCCAACCATCGAGCCATTTTGTTCCGCTTATCCGATTCAGGGTCGCGGGTGGGGGCCCTCTCTATCTATCTATCTATAGCTCCGGAAAAAATTAAGAGACCACTGCAAAATGATCAGTTTCTCTGATTTTGCTATTTATAGGTATATGTTTGAGTAAAATTAACATTTTTGTTTTATTCTGTAAACTACTGACAACATAACTCCCAAATTCCAAATACAAATATTTTCATTTAGAGCATTTAGAGCCACATACAAGGTTATCCTGGAAGAAAACTTGCTGTCTTCTGCTCTGACAATGTTCCCCAACTCTGAGGATTGGTTTTTCCAGCAGGACAATGCTCCATGCTACACAGCTAGGTCGATCAAGGTGTGGATGAAGGACCACCAGTTCAAGACCTTGTCATGGCCAGCCCAATCTCCAGACCTGAACCCCATTGAAAACCTCTGGAATGTGATCAAGAGGAAGATGGATGGTCACAAGCC
>VUQI01008515.1:2748-27051 GCA_015106735.1 Paratilapia polleni | reverse complement strand
AAAAGAAAAGGAAAAATAAAATAAAAAATAAAAGAGAAGTCATGGAGGAAACCGAACATGGACTGCTACTTTTTGTATCAGAGTTGGCTACTTTTAATTTCATTTATTTCCATAAATACAGAATAATGAAACACACACATTCTCTTGGTTTCAGATTGTTCATAGAAAAGCTGACTTAAAGTGGCCTGCATAGATTTTTAGCCACTCTGCTTAAAAGTAGACCTAAATATATACGTTAATAGATATTTTTTTCTTCCACTTCATAATTGTTTTCTTTTGTTGGCAATAGAAATAAGTAAAACATTTTTTTTAATTGTTTTTTTTATTTTCAGAATGTCATAAATGCAAATGAAAATGTAAAATTAAAGGACCAAATAATTACGAACAGCCCACTGCAGAGTAGTCATGTAGTATATGAAATAGAAATACTCAATGGGCATTTTTCTTTCATTTGTTCTCAAGCACCTTAATTAAAGTATTTGCTTACCAGTGGTTTACCACTGAAGACCTCACGTATGAGGTGGTAGGTAGGTGTTGATGTTTAGTGAAATGCTTCCCCTCACTCTGTAGCTAATTCAAGAACGGTCTAGGCCTGCTGCTGCTTGATGTCCGTGGCATCTGGTGCGTCACCGAGCATAGAGACGAAGAATGGCATAACACCACTGGTGACATGGCACCCGGAGCTTGGCAGCTCTAGAATGACAAGACCCAGGGAGTGGTGAGGGATCTGCATGTTTCCATGGCGACAGTGCTTCCATCTCAACATCCCAGAATAACATAACACATTCTTTCTTTATCCTTGGTGGCATATGCAATAATTCCTAAAGGGAAAATAGTTATTGCTTCCATTCTTATGTCTATTTTTATTGTTTTATTGCGCTCACAATAAAGTGTGAAGCTCATTTTGAGATATGGATATATATTTTTGTGACACCTTCTTACAGTGTCCTTCGTCTCATATCCCCAGGATAGTCGGCCTGCGCCTGTTTACCTTCCTTTGCTTTCTTCTGGTCGCATGTCTGGATATCTGTAACTGTATCTGTATGGCCAGGACCTTTCTTTCCTTTCCAATTTCCATGCAGATACACAAACACACGCACACACACAAACACACACATTTCCTCTGTTGTGTCCGACTATTTGGTCGCTCCAGAAACTAGGCCACTAAATTTGTCCCTCTACTGACATGGGAGAAGGTCATTGGAGCCAGAGAAAAACAAAGCTAGGAATACGGAAGAAGGCATAAAGATACTGTAGATTAAAAATAAGGAGATAAATGGGGTGTGAGGGGAATGACTGAGATGTACCAGATTAAGATAATAGGAGAAACACAACAGAGCTGGACTGAAAAGCCGGACTACATGGATCAGGACATGGTTTAAACATAGCCATCCACATAAATTCCACAGCAGCATATACTATATACAGATGGGATTCAGCATTTCCCAGGGGAACTATGGTAATTGTGGTTTATACCTGCAAAGTGTCAAGGTGTAAATGTCACATTGTTTTCCTATCTATGATACCTGCTTTTAGTATTATAAATCCTCTGACATTATGTGAATATACTGTATGTCATTTAAATAATTTGGTTCTTTGTAACAGTGTAGCACAAGTTACTTAGAGTGAATAACTTTAGGGCTACCATGTGCTGCAAAGTATGTTAGTGGGAAGTGGGTTATGTACGTAGGTATGAGTATGTATGTGTATTTGTCTCTGTGTGCTGGAGCCTTTCAGTGAGTGGGATGCCAGTGAAGGGAAGGGCAGTGGATGGCGCAGGGGCTCAGTCCATTCCTGTGATTTAACGTGACACCACTTGCACTAAGACTGCAACAGCTGCGTATGCACATGCCGGCCATTCTGTTTGTTGTAGGGGATTACTCTGCGATAAAAGCCCCAGTGAGCAGCAGCACGGCTGGGCTATAGAACTACTGTTTCCCCCCCTGACTTAGAAGGCTTTCTCCAGGCCTCGAGAGCCCTGTGAAAACACAGGTGGGGCACTTCATTCTGAGTATAAATGAATGGGAGTATTCTCCTTATGATTAGCCAGGCCATAGTAGTGTCACATCACCTTTAGGGATTCGTCAAACTGTATCGCTTATGTAAGGGTCATTACTCAACAGAAATAGTGGGACACAGTAGCGTAGTAATCAGATCTAACTGTGAATATTTGATTGTCTCTCATTGTGTTTTTTGTACTGATGATTGTCGAGGAGGAGGAGGAGTAGGCTGCTTTATCATTGTTCACCATCTATGTTGTGTAGTAAGTATAACCTCACTGTAATCTGGAAGAGAAGCTCTGATATCAAAGAGTTTAGTAATGGATGTGCAGTTTTCATGGCGACAGTCTCTGAGACGACAGACTTGGACATCTGTTGCTGTCACTATGGTGACCATGTCCTCTCCCAAAGGCATGAAACTAGTACATAATAATGCTGCATCAGTCTGGACTTCAGACAGAATATTGCTTTCCAGGAGTACAGAAACACTCAGTGCAAGCCCAGGAATGAGACTTGCTATTTTTTTTTTTAATGTAAAACACTAAATTTTCTTCCTCTTTTTCTTTTGTTGTGAATCATTTTGAATTATCTAAATTAATGCTTAGACAAGATCTAAGCAGGTCACCAGATTTTTCACACAAGTCCTAAAAGTAGAAAAAGAACTCAGTTAAACAAGTGAAACATAGTTGTCATTTATAGAGTGAGAAAAATGTTCCAATAAAACCATGTGCGTCTTGAGGATTAGAGTTAATTTTAAGGTAAAATGCCATGTGTTTTCAGTTATATGTGAGTGGCCGCCCTGTTCTTATTTAAGGAAGAAGAATCCATCTTTCATGTTTGAGGAAGTGCATCATGGCATGCACAAATGAGATTTCTGAGCACCTTTAGAAACAGAGTTGTTGAGGCTCACCAGACTGGAAAAGGTTACACAAGTATCTACAGTTTCTACTCCACCAATCCACAGTCACAGATAGCGTAAATGGAGGAAATTAAAGATCACTGTTACACTGCCCAGGAGTGCTTGATCAAAACACTCCAGTAACAAGATGGGTAAATAACAGAGAAGCCAAAAAAAGGTCACATCTAAAGGGTTCACAAAATTTCAAGCATCATGGTATGTATATTTGTCAGTGAATAAAAGTAAAAATTTGTATGCTTATATTTCCTGTCAATTCCCAATAATTACTAGTCAAACTTAAGACCCCTTAAGTTAGTGCACATGTCTGATGGACACCAAAATATGTAAAGTTTTTATAATAGAAAGCATTAAATCAGCCGCAGCTGATTTAAGGTTCCTATTTCTTCTAATCAAACTTGAATATCTACAGTATGTGAAGAAGGTTTGCCTATAATTAGTACCATATAAAATCTCCTCTCTTAAACTTTGTAAGAAATTATGGGAACCCCCAAATAAAGTATAAATAAACTTGTTTAAATACATTTTGTGTCCTACTGTACATCTTATATTGTATCTCACTGGATGGGAGACCTGGTTTAGCCACCTCTAATCAACAGTTCCTCACTGTTGTTATGCTATTCTCCTCTTACATATGTGAGATTTCCCGACTGCGGTCAGATGACAGTTCTCCAGGTCAGTGGAGATGTTGAGGCTAACCTGGGGTGAGGAGGACTGATCCCTCCCTCCTCCCCCAAAGCTCAGCTGTCCCACAATGTGCTGTTGCTTGTCACCGACTAGAAGTAGAACAGTATTACCAGTGACAGGGCAATCCCTGATGCACACATGGGGACCAGTACACACTTTGGACAAGAAATATTTTTTCTGTGTAAAGAATTTGGCTTTTATGCTAAATATTAAGTATCACACAGTTATTGTATCTCTGACGCCATTCAGCACACTCAGTTTATTTGTTTCATCAGTAGTTGTGATGTACAGAATAAAACCAAATGTTATAGACATGCTTTTTGCGTTATTTCTTACACAGCCAGTTAGATTATATATATATTACCAGTCTAGTTATAAATTCACTTGAGGCTTGTCATCTGTATCTGATCTATATTAAGTTTATCCAGTTTGTATGTTTCACTGGTTTTGATCTAACTGAATTTAAGATGGAAGATAGAATAAAGTATCAGCAAACAACAGGTAAACAAACTACTTTGGCGTGCTGTATCTTGAGCATTCACTTCAAATACTGAGAGGAGACGTACTCTTCAAACAAGTGTGTGCCTGACACTATAACACACACACATACACACTTCTCTAGTTCTGCTGACAATGGGTTAAGATGACAGAGGGTTATGAGTGACTCTGACACACTGTAAACCCCCTCCCTGCTGTACCCATGAGTCCAACACAGGCGTCTTTGTACTCACTCCACCATCAGTGACTATCCATCATGGACTAACCTGACAGCCGACCCAGCCCCGTGCCAAGCTAAGACTGTGCACTCTGCCTCAAACCCAAGCCCAAACCCCAGGAGGAGACCACAACCCACTAGACAGGCCTGCCAAACCTCTGCCTGGCACCTAATCCCAAGACTGAAACTTCCCTGTAGGCAATTTTGCTTACCTTTAAGAATTTTTGTTTTAATTGTATAATTGTAATTGTAACTTTGTGGTTATTACCTTCCCAGTTGTGTAAGTTATATGCAGGTAAAGAATAAACAATAAGAAATAACAGACTCTGTTCCATTTAGCTGAGTCAGTGACCCCTTGAAACAGCACGACTGTGGGACTGCCACATGCAAATGGAAAGCAGCTAGCATTAGTTACACCTGTGCCTTCTTTAATATGAAATGTCAAAATGTCTGCTGTAAAATACCCCTATAAATATGTTCTTTTAAACAAACTGATGATATTTTTATGCAGCGTTGCTCCACAATTGTAAAAAAATAAAAAATAAAGGCTTTATTAGGGGGCAAGTGTAATGAGGAAACTGCAACACCCTCATTTCCTCTAGTCAGAAACAAGAGTGATAAAACTTACTGTGCACATGATAAGTAGGAGCCTCTCTGCCTGTTTAAAAAAAGGGCAGAAACACAACATTAAAAAATGATTCTGAGCAATAAAAATGTGTATTTTTTGATGTACAGTATTTTTATCTGGGTGAAAATGCCTTGTTGATGTCAGAAGTCAGAGAAGAATGGCCAGACTCCTTCGAGCCGATAGGAAGGCAACAAATAACCACTTGTTACAACCAAGGTATGCAGAAGAGCATCTCATCAAACCTCGAAGCTGATAGGCCACAGCAGCAGGAGACCACACCTGATACCACTCCTGTCAGCTAAGAACAGAAAACTGAGGCTACAATTCACACGGGCTCACCAAAAATGGGCGACAGAAGATGGCAAAACATTGCCTTGTCTGATGAGTCTCAATTTCTGCTGCAACATTCAGATGGTAGGGTCAGAATTAGATGTAAACAACATGAAAGCATGGATCCATCCTGCCTTGCATCAACGGTTCAGGCTGGTGATAGCAGTGTAATGGTGTGGGGGATATTTTCTTTGTACACTTTGGGCCCCTTAGTACCAACTTAGTATCGTTTTAAACGCCACAACCTACCTGAGTATTGTTGCTGACTATGTCCATCCCTCATGTCCTCCCTAAATATATGTTTCTTATAACAAAGGTTGAAATTATAGCTATTTCAAGAGGTCTTATGAGGGAGAATGTAAAAATGTTAGGCAATAATTGCCCCATGTCTCCTATTCTGAGGTATAAATGGTTGTTTTACACATAATGGTGTGTACACTGTGTTGTATATCACTGAAAAGCTTCCACAGGTGCCTTAGTAGACAAATTAAAAGACAAAAAGTAAGATACAGACAGACATTAAGCAATGCTTTTTAATGATTTCTGGGTAATTTTGGTAACTTCACAGTTAATTTTAAAAATACACAAAGCTTTAACCAAAGTCCACGCTGGCGTTAGCTTGCAAACTAGCATGTTCTCATTGCTGTAAGAAGATTTTATTGTTAATACTGTACTGGTGTAGTTTAAATGTAAAATTAGCTGTAGCTTTAGGTAACTAGCTGAAAAGGCTGATGCTCAGTATGGTCCAGCTTTCACAATTTTCAGGTAAGATAGGAATTAATAATGCATTATTTATTTTTATAAACAGGGAAAGTATACAACATAGCTTTTCATTTATCATGACAGTATATAAAGCCCTTGTTTCTTCTTCATTTTCTCCATTTTAAATACTGAAATGACAGTATGTATTCATGTAATGTTGTTTACTTATGTATTTAAAACCTTTTATTAATTGCATTAATCCTTTACTGCCTTGAAGTTGTAAAACTGAGTAACAGTTTGTGCCATTATGAGGAAAAAAAGTAAATATGAACATCTGGGGATAGAATTTATGAAAGATTTATGTTTATGCTGTGTCTGTTTTGAAAAATAAAAGGAAAAGCATTCAGAGGAAAAGAAAGTACAATCTGTGACTCAGTGTGTCATTGGCAGTGGTATGCACCAGACCCTGCAACCCTCTAAGTTTAATGAACTGTGGCTACTAGGATAGCAATTTGTCTCCTGCAAAACACTTCCTGACAGGTAGTGTATTACTGTGATAAACTCATTTTAAAGAAATAGAATACAGACTGATGAAACACTCCTCATGACATGCCTCTCATTGCAGGCCACTTCTCTGCTGACAGAAGTGTGTGTTTTGGCTGTACTAGCGGAAGCTAGTCAGAATTAGCTGATGAGCTATGAGGTGAGACATGTCCTGGAAGAATTAACACCCGGCGGTTAGGCTAATGCTACGACTTGCTGGAAGAGGACAGGACAACCAAGGCCATTTCCTCTGTGTGGTTGACTCATTACTGTCCTTTAAATTCTGAGAGTAATGTGAGCCAGTGTCAGTCTTCTGTTTGGCTCACTGTGCTGTTGGTTCCTGCACAGACCTGCCTGGTTCTGAGGCTAGTATAGCTCAGAAGGTCACTTGCATCACACAGCGCAATCATCTTAGAATGAAAGTCAGTGGATATGAATGCAGTTACATAAACCACAGACTGAGGAACAGTGTCACCTATGCTTTTTTTAGTATTGACCAAGTTGATCATATTATGAGGCTGACGCTGCTTCACAACAGCTCACCAATGTTCATCATGACTCTGTCCAGTAAACAGGTTTTTGATGAGAAGTAAATGAGGCAAGAGTCATTTACTTCTCATCAAAAACCTGAAGTCAAACAACTTCTTGTCACTGCATACAACTGGCTCCCAGTAGAAGTGACAGCTGTTTTCAAACTGCCCCTACTGCCAACCCACTTAATGACAGAACTCTTCATGTTTGGTGTCATGGAAGGGGACGCAAGTCTGGGATTTGCTTACTAAGATGGACATCTTTGATCTGAAGCTATCTCTCCCATTTCAACCTGATCATATCCTGGCCTCTTAAGACACACATGAGTGCACAAACCCACACAAGGGCACACATGCACACGTACAAATGGGCCTTGAAGCCCTAGAGAGCAGGGCCCAACAGAGATGTGATGTGTAGATGTGCAGCAACAGCTAAACGTCGTGTCAGGTTTCTGGGGGCTCGTGCTAAATTTAACCCTGTGATCCAGCAGAAGGCAGAGGGGTTTAAATGCCAGCCTACAGTTGCTCCACACCAGTTGCTCTCCACACATCTTCCACTCATCACAAACTCAGGCCTGGAAGAAGATAGGCGCGCACACATACACTCCAACACAAACTCCAGACACAGGACTGAAGACCACATACTGAAGAGCAGTTCCAGGGGAAGCTTGGATCTTTTCCTCCTTACATCCATGGAGCTTTTTGAGACCAACCCTTACTTCTTCCCTGACCAGCGCTTCTATGAAGGTGGGGACAGCTACTTCCCTTCTCGCCTGCCTGGGGCGTATGACCAAGCTGGCTACCAGGACAGGAACTCCATGATGGGCTTGTGTGGAAATCTGTCTGGAGGTGTCGGAGTTGGGGTGACAGGTACAGAGGACAAAGCCTCTCCATCCAGCCTGTCACCTCACTCTGAGCCTCACTGCCCAGGTCAGTGTCTTCCCTGGGCCTGTAAGCTGTGTAAAAGGAAGACGGTGACCATGGACCGTCGGCGAGCAGCCACACTGAGGGAGAAGAGACGTCTGAAGAAGGTGAATGAGGCATTCGATGCTCTGAAGAGGAGCACCCTGATGAACCCCAACCAGAGGCTGCCCAAGGTTGAGATCTTGCGGAGCGCCATCCAGTATATCGAAAGGCTGCAGGCCCTGGTGTCCTCCCTCAACCAGCAGGACACTGAGACAGGACAGCAGGGATTGCTCTACCGGCCCAGCCCAACCCAACCCAGAGTAAGTAGGACAGAGGCAGGATGAGGGAAGGGCGATGGCCATAATCACTGAGAAAATAGCCAACAGGGAAACAGAAGGAACATCCAATGCACTAGTAGGAAAGTGACAGAAGATACTGAAAAAAAATCTGAGGTACAGTAGAGAAAGATAAATACTACATTAAAAAACTGTGTAAAAAGGTCAAATAAAAAATGTGTAAATTTGATGAACTGATCCATTCTAAATCGTGCTTTTGAATTAATCTTTGTAGATAAGTTTTGAGGTTTTAGTCAGGGAAATATGTTTGCTTATGTGTTTAGTCATATAATGAACATACGTTTTCTGTTTTCAAAGTTATGATCCAGTATAGCTCAGTAGTGTTTCTAAAAACATTAACAAAAACTACTGTGACAGGTGCCAAAATAATGGAAAGTCTTGTTTATCCTGTACATTTGCCTCTGAAGGGGGTCACGGGATGTATTAGCTACATGTGCATGTGTGGTATTACACTGCACTGTAGTGTGTGTTGTATTTCTGTGTGTGGGGGTGGTGTGGTGTGGTGTGCGGTATCATAACAGAGTGACTGACAGCAACTTGTGTGTGTGCATCTCCATGGCAACAGGTGTCATCGTCCAGCGAGCCCAGTTCAGGCAGCACCTGCTGCAGTAGCCCAGAGTGGAGCAGCACTCCAGAGCAGTGCACGCAGAGCTACAGCAGTGAGGGTAAGCACAGTTCACTTAGTCTCATTAGACAGATAAGTGCACCTTCACAGATACTGAGTGTCTGACTGGGTCCCTTTGCAGATCTTCTGAGTGCTGCGGACTCTCCAGAGCAGGGGAACATGCAGGCCTTGACCTCCATTGTGGATGGCATCACTGCAGCAGATGGACCTGTGGCCTTCCCTGTGGACATTCCCAAATAGACCCTCAGACCAGCGGGCCAATAAGTACACAGAAAGCCACAAACAAAAAGCAAAGTGACATTCAATTGTAAATTATGTCTGTTTTGTGCTTCTACTGATTTGATTGCTTTGTCTTATGGCAAATTAAAAAATTTTCCATTTGACCAGTATCATAACTCTGCTGATCTATGGGTCAGCTAGTCAAACTGACTTCTCCTTTTCACAATGAGGCCTTATTTCCTTTATTTCCTGCCTTATCTTATGGTCCAGACCTGTCTGTCAGAGCCACAGGAGCTTATTCTGACTAGAGATTCAAGGACTTTGCTGCATGAACCCAACACATATTTACTAGAGTTGATCCCTGTTAGGCTTGCCTCCAGATTTATAGAGCCACAGAGGAATGACAGATCCAGTTTTTTCTCCTTACTTAAGTTTTCCTCTTCAAAAGCTTTCCCTAATCTTTCATTCTTTTTGTGTGTGAGTTTTAATGCTTAAAAAACAAGAGTTTATTTGTGGGGCCAATATGTACCATGGCAGTTTTGACCAAGATCTGCTTAATTTAAACTGGTTATGAATGCTAGTGATGTAAATACGTTCCCTTTTTCTACAGAGTGGATTTGCCATTTTTATTTTCTATTTTTTTCTAACTTATTTTGGACTTTTATAACTAAGATTGTTGTGTATTTGTAGATGTTCTGAAAAGTGATATTTTCTGTTTAATTCTTACAATAAAGACCATTTTCAATACGCTGTCCAGAGTTGTTTTTAGCTTACAATACAATATGCTGGCAGATATAACTTAACAAGGAACACAGGATCCAAAATCTTTAAAAAACAGCTTTACTTATGTCTATATAGTGTCATAAATACAGTACACTTTTTTAAATAGCCAAATAATAAAATCTTGATTTGTCAGCATTGTTTCACACCTGGAATAAAGACACAGTACTCATAGCTGCCACATAGCACGTTACACCTTTTAGACACCTTGGAAAAACTGTCAAATTAAAAAAAAAAAGATTGTACACTCATCCAGCACTTCACTGGTTCATATGCTGTGTTCTTATTGGATGAGGAGTTGGTGAGCCAAGAGTACTGACTGCTCAGTGGCAACTAAATGGGAGGCAGGAGCAAGTCTGTCACTTAGAGCAGTTTCATGTGGATTTCATTGGCTGATGTTGAGCAGCAGTTTACAGTTTGATTTGACAGAAAATAAGGAATCAACAGAGAGGAGCTACAGTGTTCACACTACCATCCACAGAGAAAGTCATGGTCACATGGCTGGGGTCGGCTTTTTCACACGCAACCTACCAGTCTCAAGCAGAGAGACTCATTTGCTCACTCACTCACTCACTCACACACACTCACTCACTCTTGATATTAAAGGATTCTCTCTATTCTAGGCTACATAGTGTCATACAGAAGGCGAGAGAGGCAAAGAGAGGAGAGGCAACAGCTACATCGTGTCAAAAGAGAAGGAGGAGAAGGAAAAAGAATGAACGGGAGAAGAGGCAAAGAGAGAAGTCTGATATTGGACCCTTGAACCTGTGAAGAGTCCTTGTAGAAACACACACCTCCCTTAGTGAGTCCCTCCCACCAGCAAGTCACACACTTACAGCATACAGCAAAAGACACACGAAGGTCCGACACAGAGAGAAAGAGAAAGAAAGAGAAAGAGAGAGAGAACAGTCACTATTGAATACAGGGCATTGGGTTTCATACAGCAATATTATATTGTTTTCCATATATATTTCCAATATATATATATTTATATAATATTTCTATAAAAAACATAAGTCATCCATTTTATGTACAGAGATAAATGAGTAATACCTTGCATAACCGGTAGAGGGGTAATGTGCGGTGGGATCTGCCATTTATACAAGTATTCTTCATTCTCAAGTCCAAACCAACAACTAGTCACCATCTCCTTTGATCTTTTTGACAATGTTCAGCTGTTGCCTTGTGAAGGACATGATGACACAGGAAGATGGTTTGGACTTGGCCATGTTGAGACTATTACAACCAGGACAAAAACCCACAGCTGAGATCAGGGGAGCAGGAGCACAACAACCACAACAACAAGGCTACTGGGGGCACGGGGGTAAACTGGGAGAGACCAGGATGAGCCTCCTTTACAGCAGCGAGCGCAGCCTATGTGCACTCTCAGAGTTCAAAGGTCAGAGTTGGCCTCTGTATTGCACGTGTCCGAAGAAGAGGTGAGAAGTGAAAGTTGGGAGGTGAGGCTGGGCAACAAAGGGACGAAGCCTCCCCGTGAGGTACCCAGGTCTCCCTCTCCAGATTTGGCATATCACTCTCAAAAGGCCGCAAGCATATGTCCATACAGGTAATGAGAATACACTGGAAGAGAGAAAGAAAGAAGAGGAAAGTGAAATGGCGAGAAAGAGAAAAATCAAGTCGGCATCTGCTTCTTGATTTATGAAAGCTCAACAAGTTATAATGATTTGCATTTTGGATAGACCTTCTGCTTTGATCAATCTACTGTACATGCAATAGTAAGCCGTTAGGCTTAGTCTGCATACCTCTCTGCAAAGTTATGGGCACAGTATCCTGTTCAGTTTGGTAAGCTTACCTGTCAGCATTAGCGCTCCTTGTTAGTAAGTAGAGAGTAGTTAGCATGAATAGGTCCGCACGGCCGAGGGATCAAGTCTCGGGGTTGCCGGGGGAGGAGCTTGAGAACATGTCACACAATTGGTATTGAGCACAGCACGACAGAGAGGACACAACATGCAGTTAGTCAAGGCAACCAGAAAGAGGTACACATCTACAGAAATATAGAAAACAAAACGGGTAGAAATAGAGTAGTTTTCTTAGTATTGTAACACACCTTCAGGCTGCAGCTGTTTCTTGGATGCCAAATTCATAGAAGGTGGCATGGACATGGAGGGCATGCGGAACCCGGCAGGCAGCGTTTCCATGGAGCCGGCCATCATCCCCAGCCCAGCCCCTCCCTCACGTGCCCGAAACCTCTTGCGCCACGATGGAGAGCGTCGAAAAGACTTGTCATCTCCACTCTTCAAGGACAGAAAAGCAAGGTGAGTAAATTTGCCTTCTTCAAATGATGCTGTATCTGATCTAAATGGTAGCTTGAGAGGTCACCTCCTCTAGTCTGCGGTCAGTCCCCAAAGCTAACAGGTTGTTGAACTCCCTTTCCAGAACCTGTCGTGCCTGAAAAACAAACAGCCTCTGTAAGCAGTGAATACAGTTAAGGAACATCTAAGTGAAATCTCTTAAAATACCCATGAAATAAAAATAAATAGTTTTTGGTTGAACATCTAGAAACAGTCACTTTTAAATAAAGAAGGCTAATCTGTACTGAAGTCTGGCCAGGAAATACTTTAAAGTGAATTCTAGGTGATGATAACAGAGCACTTTTGATCACTGGCAGGCAGTCAAAGTTTAATGTGCACAAACCAGTGCAACAGCAAACAGTAAATCTTACAAAAACAACTGACTGTTGTCATTTACAGTACAAGAAATGAATGGGTAAAATGTGTGTGATGCTGGAATTTGAACCAAAACAAATATTA
Organism: Paratilapia polleni; assembly: GCA_015106735.1. NCBI lineage: Eukaryota > Metazoa > Chordata > Actinopteri > Cichliformes > Cichlidae > Paratilapia > Paratilapia polleni. The sequence continues at coordinate 14,343 of VUQI01008515.1, read as the reverse complement.
TTGGTTTCATTTGTGGTTTTAGTCAATATTCTGTACAGACGTTTTATTTCATAATTCCTTAATACCTACAAAGTGGACAGAACTGCACTTAAAAATCTGGTCATACAAATCTCAATATTTTTCTCCCATAAAAATCAGTTCAGTCATTCCATATTGAGTGTAAGGAGTCATTAGTTTTATTTTCATTTATAACTACCTGTGTGTTCTGCATAGGAATCTGCAGGATGAGCGCTAGACTGCTGTAGTCGAAAGTCTCATCCAGAGCAATGAGCGCTCCATGAACGCCACTCTCCAGCAAGTTGCTGCTATACTCCCTTAGACCAATGGACTGGATCCAGTGGATCACCTGTTCATTGGTCCACACCAAAACATCTACAATAAAGGGACAGTGAATCAGATTCATGGTACAGTAGAACAATGTTGACAGACTATCAACATTAAGGTGTTTCCAAAAAAGTTGGGACATTGTGTAAACTTTAAATTTAAACAGAAGAACAGCAAGGATGATCAAAATTATTTAGCCCTATATGTACTGGAAAATAGTAAAAAAAAAATAAAAAAAATATTAAATGTTCAAACTGAGAAATGTTATTGTTTATATATGACTAATATATCCAAGCTTTTTTGGAAAGAGTGCATCACCTGAAAGTAAAAGAAACATCATTTATAGAAAAAGTCAGAGGAAGAGAGCGAGAGATAGAGAGATAATGTGTATGTCCACATAGTGTCAACTCACAGGCACACTCCCTTTGTTCATTTAAAGCACAGCTGTCAGCCAGCTTTCGAACTTGGAACAGGCGGGGTGTGTGCATATGTGTGTGTTTATGTGTGTGTAAACAGGGCAGGAATCTGATTTGACACGACAGCTGAGTCAAGTTCATGTGCTGAACTCAAGGTCAGAAGGGCGAGAGGTCTGACTAGATCTAAGTGTGTGTGCGTGTGTCTGTGTGTGTGGAGCACTCTTGGCAAGTGAAGCTTTAGATCATAAGATTGGCTTCTTGACAGTCGAAGGAGCAGCTGTTTGAATGCTCAGTTCAAACTGACACTATCAGATAAAACCACTAGGTGGTACTCTGGTCTGATGAAACTCTCGATGTATGCATGCTTGTGAATGTGTGTTATTGGGTTTTTTATTTGTTATCACTATGTGTGTATCAGGGTGTGTGTAAACTTTACCTTTCATGTCGTGTTGGCTGTCCTCTCTCCGGCGCTCTAGGTCTTTCCTGTCATAATTGAGTCTCTTCAAGCACATAATCCCATACTGAAGACTAGCCCTAACACACACACAGACAGAACAGCATATATACAACATTAGCCTTCTCATCTCCATTGCTAATGTATTCAGTTAGCAGATGAAAGGGGAAGCAGATCAAACAGAAGCTAAACTAATAGCCACAGGTACAGACCTGTGGAAGCTGTCCACCATTTTGAGGTGGCTCCTTAGGTCCTTCTTGGTCAGATGGTCCAGCATTCGTGCATCCACCAGACACTCCATAAAGTAGGAGCGGTACTGAGGCAGGCCAAGGCTGGGCAGCCATTCGTTCCCTATCCACTCATGATTCATGTCTCCATATGCCAAGGTCTATAAGGGAGAACAGTACGCAGCGTTACTGATGTGTGCAACAGAAAGACAAAAGACTAAAAAAACTCCCTGAGATCACAGGCCTGACCAATAATCATGGCTGCATTTCAGATACATTTCAGATCCCATACCCTGAGGCAGTCTGGCTTACTTTCATGGCTTACTGTTACACTGGGACATTAGTAACACTCATGTTTTTCCTCTGTCAAAAAAATGTTTTCAGTGTTTTTCTGTACCACTGTGAACAGATATAAGAAAGCAGGAGACTGGGGGAAGATTAATATTTTGTTTACATTTAACAACATAATCTGTTGGCTAAGCGATAACTGCCACTTATTAAGGGGTAGAAAATAATCATCAGTTCATATCATTGTTGTATAATTATATAATATATATTATTATTATTATTATTTTACAAAGGTGAAGACAAGGTTGAATTTATTCAAATATGTGAGTGGGTACTTGTCTAGCTATCTACATGGGTACCACTTTGAGTGCTTGACCATGATAGTGAGGACCATTTGGAAAATTGAGGACCCTCAGGCTGGTCCTCCCTTTTTCACACCCCTTCAAAGGTCTGTTTGAGCATAATGACTTTTTATAACCCATTTAGGGTTAAGGGTAGAATTAACTTTAGATTTGGTAAATATTAGAGATCACTAGCACTGAGAAAGGGATATTTAAGGGGCTAGGGAAAGCATTCTGTCCTTGAAGCACTTTATAAGGGTAGCCACACAAACATGGCAATATATGTGTGTGAGCCTTTGTACACTTTCACTGCATGTGTAGACAGATGTGTGCAGATCAGCAGCCTCACCTGTGCCCAGCTGCCTTCCTCATTCTCCTGAGTGGCAGCATGGTAAAGATAATATACGAGTTAGAGAGACAGGGGCTAATCAAACACACACACACTAAACATTCAGAAACGTACACACACAAGATCTTTGCAGTAATTACATATCAGCACTCATAATATTAATTGACCTTTGCATGAAGACGCAGACCACATGACCACAGTTTACATCAGTTACATCTAATCCAGATACAAATACCAGCAGAAACATTAATGCATGTTAGTGTATGGTTTAGTGGATATTTAAAAGGGGTCTTCCAGGAGAGGACATATGTGTGTCACGGTGGGGACAGTGTGAGCGTGAGAGGGTGTTGGGTGGGGGTAATGGGGAGGGGAGCACCCAGATGGTACTAACCGCTTTAGTGGAGGAAGCCAGGTTCTCCATCTCTTCATGAGTCACCCACACATTTCCGGAGGACTGCTCAGAGGACGAGAACACACCCAAACACACACACATACATAAAAAAAATATCATGCATACGCGCAGGCACACACAAACACACCCAAGAATGCACTCGTGTATATTTTCACACATTTCAACCCCCACGCATACACACACAAAAACACACACACACGCACACACACACACACACACACACACGCACACACACACAGACAAACATTGTGTTGAGTGATGCCAAGGGAGGGAGTGTATTTCAGGCAGGTAGCTTGTAGCTATATCTGGCACTAGCCGTGTGTTGTTTCCCCACGGTAACCCATGCAATTTATGGCAGCTGAAAAGGACAAGTCAGCCTAGTTGAAGGCATGAACCAAGCCTCTACCGCAGTCTGAACAGAAGAACAAAAAAGTGTGAGGAGGCATCACCTGAGGGTGCAGAGTGAAACTTAAGACAATAAGTGGATCAGCTTTTGAGTGTATTAAAATCTGTTCATGTCACATTCCTGGATTTTTTGCTTTTTTTTTGTTGCTTGAGGTACACGGGCTTACTTATTCACGTATTTGTGTTTGCATATTTACATGCCTGTAAAAAAACATTTAGTTGTGTGACTGGAGATGCAGTGGGTGTACTTGTTTACCGTTCTGGAAGTGAGTGGTGCAGAGGGGCTGGTGAGAGAGACCATCTCCTGGATGGCCAAGCGGAGTTTGAGTCGGTGGAGAGGGTTGCTGATGCCAATCTCCCGCTGGATCTCTGTGTCTGACAGAGCTGACATGATGGCCCCACTCTTCACATTGGCACGACAAGCTGCCACATACCAGGCTGGCATACCCACCCACAGCTGGTGAGAGTCATTAAGACATTCAACGTCATTATCACTGTCCCCATAAATAGTCAGACAGCAGTGGAAGTTAGTGTAGATCAGCCTGTATGTCAGTTTGGTAATTGATAATATTGTATCACCTCTTGCAGATAGCAGCCTGGCATAAATAGAGGTCAGTTTTATGGAAATTTGGGGTTGGTAGATTAGTGGAATACCTCTAGCCATGAGACAACGGTAGGTCCATCCCACTGAGCAAATGGCAGACCTTTTTTTCTTGCATCTTCCAGAAGTTCGTGTCTAAAGAGGGTATTAAAAATAAAGGCAGAAGCATAAGTAAGCAGTCAAAGAAAAGGGTTTCTAAATCATAATAACAACAACTAAAAAAAAAACACTCAGAAAAAACAAAATGGTCATTTACTTTTTCTTCATCCTTCGGTCCCGTTCAGCCTGTGTGCCCAGTTTTCCCAGAGTCATAGTGTCACCAATGCCCATCTCAAAGTCTAAAATATGACACATATGTGTTAGTCTCCATCTCTGTAAATCACACACAAACTCACATATGATGTGAAAGGTTGTGGCAATTTGGTTTGTAGTCTGCAATGTACCTGATAAAGCTGGTAGAGGCTGTCCTTCCCTGACGACAGTTTGATCCATTCGTCCCTTCTCCTTTTTTCCGAACAATCGTCCAATAGATGACTTGATTCCTTTCTTTTGTTTGCTGCAGCCAATTAAAGTAGACAAATAGTATTACATTGACATTTACATTATGACACATTACTGTCAGCAATAATTTGGTGTCCATAAAGGACACAGTAATATTTGTTGTTAAATATGGTACTTAGACCTATACCTTTGTAATTTCTACTGTGGCACAATTTGTCTTTCTTTACTACCTGTGTGTAAGTGTGTGTATGTGTGCATTTACCCTCGTCCGTCTTCCAAACTGCCAGTGAACTGGGCAAAATTGGTTTCTAGCCGTAAACTGCGGGGGGAAGAGGGAGGTGATGTCTCACATTTGATAGTAGCTTTGTCTACTTCCACTGGGGACTGAAAGAGTCGCAGAAGTAACTCAGCTCAGTTATGAAAACCACAGTAAGACAAAAAAAGAAAACAAAAAACCGTTTGACATTAGATGCATTTGCAAACTTACTGCTACTTTCCTTCTGTGCTTCCTCAAGTCGCTAGGCTAAAAGAAACAAAACAACACACTGTAAAAATCACTTTTGTTTAACTTGGAAGACAGGCTTAGCATGTATACTTTCTGACCAGAGTCATTATGCCTAGATGGTGGCTGGTATTGCGTCCGTGATGTTTAGGTGTAGAGTGGCCACTGGTGGGTGGGGAGGAGGATGATGCCAGGGACTGAGCAGTGGCGGAGGTGGGCAGGGCCCGTGGTCGTAGTGTCACGTTGAGACCATCCATGCTGCCGCTGTTCACACGAGACTCAATCTCGTCAGAGCGCAGGTCTGCTGACTCCCTCTCTACCTGAATCATCCTGTACACGTAAACATGCAAATATACCTGGTCAAATTGAGTACTTGGCTTGCTGTCTCTTAACTAAATTATACAGTACAGCTAGTATTTTTTCATATTTCCTTTTTGTTCTGCAAGCAGGGATAAAATGTTTTTTGTTTTCAGCAAATCTAAGAAAAACAGTAATATATAATATTAAATAAATTGGTCCAAATGTGATGAAAAAGGAAATAATATCTAAATAATGGATATAAAATACCATTTGTATAACCACGATTTTATTGCTTTGAGGGAGCGCGGCTCCTCTGTAGCATAATCAGCAGCTACTTTGCAGTTTCTTTCCAGAAGCATATTGTGAGGTGTCAAAAGAGGACCTTGTTTACTATAAACTGTTAAAAATACAGCAGTGTTTTCAACAGGAAAATGAACTGAGGAGTGAAAGGTTTTAATCAACATAAAATCATCTTTGTATCTATTTTTTTCTATACAGTAGCTGCCTGTATTTTATTTCATGCCTTCCACCTTGGGCATTTACTCACAATTATATTCATCTTTTTCTTGCTATACACTTATGCCACTGACCTTTTGACAACTCTTTAAACCAAGATGTTAAATTTACAAAGCTTACATACAAAGCCCTGAATGATCAGGCCTCATCACATCTTAAAGACCTCATAGTACCATATTATTCCAATAGCGCACTTCCTCTCAGAGTGCAGGCTTATTTGTGGTTTCTAGAGGTTCCAAAAGTAAAATGGGAGGCAAAGCCTTCAGCTACCAGGCTCCTCTCTTGTGGAGCCAGCTCCCAGGTCTGCTTTGGGAGCTAGACATCCACTATGCCTTTGAGATTAAGGTTAAAATCTTTCTTTTCATAAATCTTATCAATAGGGCTGCATTAGGTGACATCACTTAGTTTTGCTGCTATAGGTTCAGCCTTCTGGGGACCTCCCATGATAAACTGAGTGCCTACTCTTCTCTGCTCTCCTCTTTTTCACTCTCCATGCATTTATTACATGTTAGTAACTTCACGTCTTCTCTCTCCTGTAGTTTGTGCTTTGTCTCTCTTTCTATGCTCTTCTTTTCTCGCTTCACTTTCTCCTCTCTGCAACCAGTCACAGCAGATGGTCACTCTTCCTGAGCCTGGAGGTGTCTTCTTGTTATAATGAAGATTTTTCTCCCCACCGCTGCTTGCCCATAGGGGATCAGGGCATCATTAGTTTTCTATCAGTAATATCATGGGGTCTTTACCTTACAGTACAAGGGACCTTGAGATGACTCTTCTTGATAATATGGCAATATATAAATAAAAGGTCACTGTAGTACATCCTGTCTGTCTCCAGGCCTTTTTGGAGTTCTTTAACAATACGAAACAGTAGCACCTTTATTTTGTTGTGAAATCATCCAACATGTTTCTTTTCTTGTAGTTATTGTTTTATATTTAGTATTGTGATCTTCTCCTATCTGTGTCATGTTTCTTGCACTGATCCAGTTTCCCCATGGGGATCATGAAACTGACATGTGCTGCAATGTAATGTGCCTGTAATACGCCACCTTATCTCTTCATTGATAGCATCAAGCTGCTCCTGCAGCATGAGAGCGAGAGTCTGAGCATCTGATTGACCGCTGGGGGAAAGCAGGGCTGAGCTAACATCATCATCCAGGTCTGACTCTGCCTCGATGTCGCTTCCAAGGAGGTGGCTGACGCTCCCACGCAGAGATGGGTAGTCCTGTTCAAACACCGCACACACCTAAAGACAACATATGCACATCAGCATACACAGACACCGACAACAGTCATATTTAATACAACATAAACACAATCCCTTTTTAAACACATATGAATATACATAAAGAATGTGCTACATGGATGAGTCCTGATTAAATGCAATACATTTAAAATCACCATATGACACTTGTGGCCAGTTATGAGAAGAAATGGATGAACAGGAAACTTACATCACACAGCATGTCCATGGCAGCAAGTGAGAGAGACAGGAAGACAGAGAGGTTAGTAGAGAATGGGAAGTTAGGCATGAGGATCATCACACATCAGCCAAGCACTGACACTTACCAGCAAAGCAGACATGAACCTGGATTAAGCACCGGTAAGGCGGTGCATGTGGTTAGAAGAGCAGTTGAAATGAGATCTTGACTTCTGCAATCGTGTTTGTGTGTGTATGCAAGGAACTGTGGGGGTTATTTGGGCATATAAAAACATGATTAGCACCTTGTTTGGGTCGTCTCGCAGCGCTGAAAGTCTGCCCTTTTGTGCCCGCCTGATCACAGTTGTGCTGTAGTGGCCATCTTGGCCCTCCACCACAGAGAAGCGAAGATCGCTGGAGCTACCCAAGTGAGACCTGCGATTTCACGCGTAGAACAGATTACCCACAATAATAGATAGTATGTTAAAGTATAAATGCTGGTATGAGACAGCGTGTGTAGAGGAATGTCTGTGTGTACCGAGGGTGAGTTCCATCTCCAAATGCCCCACTGCGGCGTTTCAAATGGTCAATCTCATTTCTTAGTTTATCAATCTCTCCAATCAGCCGTTCCTAAAGGAAAAAGGGATCATTATGGGCAATAGCTGAGGAAGTATAGATATTATTTTCTTAAGTAAAAATAGCAAGACCAAGGCTACAACAGTACTCCATTACGAGAAAAGTAAGTAAAAAGTCTGGCTTTCAAAAATTTACCAAGGAGAAGTGTTAAAGTATTAAAAGTAAAATGTACTGTCAGCCTTATAATGGCTAATTAGCCCAGATGCATTAAAGGACTAAATGGAAATTGGCTCCCTTGCTGAAAGTTGAGAAGATTGACACCATTCTTATTTTTACACTAAGTACAGGAAAAAGTAACAAAATCTTCCTGTACTTAGTGCCATGCCAAAAATAGCCGGGGAAATAGCAAATAATTGTTTCTCAATAGCTTTGACTAAACCTTGAAGGTGGCTAGCCAGTTTAGATGTTTAAGTGGAGGTAATTTCAACTACTTTAGGTATGTTTTTGGGGAACCCATAACAAGACTTTTAAAATTAGTACAAAATGAAAATACTCAAGATATATGTACCAGAAAACTGCATTTAGACACAGCACTAGAGTAAATTTGCTAAATTCACTGGTTATTGTGGGGGATGAAAGGTAGAAGTGAGAAGACAGTAGTGTTTTTTAATAGTTTTTAGGTGATTCACTGAACTCTTACTGACCCTGGTGTGGTGAAATTCTTCAAGCTGTTTCTGGCAATTCTCGAGGTCCTGAATAAGAGCGTTCTATTAAAAAAAAATAAAAAATCCATGAACCTGTGTCTCAGAAGAACATATCTTGTACTGAGTATTAATTTGGTTTATGAGCCATAAACAACAACAATATGAGATGATGCTGTTGCTTTGATGAGTGTGTGTGTGTACAGGCCTTGCCTTGTCCTCCAGGGCAGCCATGCGTTCTTTCAAATGTAGCTGCAGCCTTTCATTGGACTCAGTGAGCAGACGATCCACAGTGTCAGATAAACGCTTGTTGTGTTCCTCGTTCATTTTCTCCCTCTGACGAGCCTGATGAGCAGAGAGAACCAGACGAGGGGAATGACATCATCAAAATTTCTCTTTGATACAGACTCCACGTGGGTGTATTTATGCAGCTAATCAAGCATCTCTACACGGATTAAAGGATAAAGTGTGTATTTAGCCCTAGATCACCAGCTGCCAGATATAGGTCTTCTTGGCCAACAATGGATCTAACAGCCTGAATGATTTAATTATAGTCATTTACGCCATGATAAAAAAATAGGGTTAAATGGGTTCTCTTAAATGTGAAGCACTGTGCTTAATATGTGTTCTGCAGTAATTTAATTCACCGAAATTAACACAGGCAAACACAAACACACATCTGCATCCGCAGAAAGCTCTTTCTACTAAATATAGTCATGAGATCGCAGAGAGAGAGAGAGAAATTAGCCTTGCGTGAATTATTCAGAGTCTAAAGATAGCAGCCAATCAGTCTTATAGAGGAGGGGGGATGTGTTGCAGCAAGATATGTGGATTTGGTTTGAATTCATGCAACAGTGCACCGGGAAAATGAAAAACTCTTCTTGAATGTGTGTTTCCTGTGTGTTTGTGTATGTACATGTTTGCATGAGGGAGCACAGAGCCAAGAGTCAAGGCGTCCAGTTAATGTGGAGCATCAGCCTGCACGTACACACATTATTGTGAGAGGTCAGAGAGACCCTGCAGGGCTGGGGCCCACATACGCACACACACACATGCACACACACCCTTCCAAGCTCTTGGTTCTTCTCCTCCAGTTGTGACTCCAGCTGTCTGAGCCGCTCCTCAACGTTGCCATGGCGCTCCTCAGCCTGCAGGGGGAGACACGTACATGTAAGTACAACTGCCTCAAGAAGAACTGTGCTATCCGGCATGCTTATCTTCGTTTTATATTTGTAAATCACATATGTGTATCCTATTATATCAGTATCATTTGCAATAGCTTCTACAGCTGTGTGTGTGTGTGTGTGTGTGTGTGTGTGTGTGTGTGTTACCTTGGAGAGCGCTGCCACTCTCTGTGCCAGTTCAGCTTCCACCTCTGGCAGTGTCTCAGCCTTCCTCATGGTCTGAGCCAGCCTCTGCTCTGCCATCTCCAGCATCTCCTGCAGCTGGCGCACCTTCTCCTCACTCTGACACACACACACACACACACACACACACACAAACACACACAAACACATTCAAACAAAGAGGAAGGATATTATTGCAGTCACAAGAGAGGTGCAATCAGTCTAGTGCATCCAGCGAGTAGTATGACATATGGTCATTCACAGAGGATGTTGCTGGTGTTTCCCATGTGGACATGAACTTAGATTCACCCTGAACTACACATGAACCTTGGAGAAGTTTCTATTGCTCACTCACTGACTATTATACTCTCCCAAATCTTCAATGTATTTTTGCAGATGGCTGAGGCATGAAATATTAAAATGTTGCAGGGGACAGAGCAATAAGAGAGCACACATAAGCCTGAATGCACAATTAATACAAATATGTCACCTTGCATCAAGACTAATGTGATATTTCTGGTATCCCTTAACAACACATTAGCGTTGTAAAGCAGTCAAGGAAGCCTGAACATAGCACAACAATGAAACAACACATTCTTAAGAATTGATTAAATGGCTATTTATGACAGAAATGTTTGTTGTGCTGTTATTTTGGAGCAATGTAATAGGAAGGTGACATTAAGCAGGACAACCATCATCTATTTCCACTTAACTTTTTTGAAAACAATTACCTATAAATGCCTGTCTTTGTATGACAATTATGCACACAGCCTGTAATAAAGCTCATTATGCAAACTATTACCTTTTTAACTGTGTATGGCTAATGTTGCTGAGCATTACCTGTCGGTGCAGGGAGTCCTTGGTGGCCAGTTCATTTTCCAATTTGTCATTGAGGTCGTGGATGTGAGTCGTCTCTCGCTGAGCAGCCAGGTAGCGTTTCTCTAATGTCGTTATCCTCTCCTCCATGTCCTCTCTCTGCAGGTGGAGAAACACAGCATTAAAAAAAGTCGTACAATGAGGGTAAAACATGTCTATTACACATGCAGAGAGCAAAGTTTTTATTTAAGCTTCAGTTTTTATCCATCTCCATTCCAGGTTCTTATAAGAAGCATATGAAAAATTCAAGCAAATTTAAACTGCATACTGAGAAAAATGCCTAAGCTAGTACAGTGGATCAAGATGTAAGCAACTACTAAATAACCCTTGTTTACTGCTTATACATCTCTCCTGTGTAGATCCAGTATACACACGCATACTGAATTATGTTACTAAAATTATCCCATAAACACCCTGTAATAATAATGTATGTTGTAAATGTATTCTTTCAAAATTGAATTGACTGAGCTTTTAAAAACACCTTTCTAATTAATTAGTCGAAATACATTTGTGTATTGTGCCTGTAGCCATCTGCCATTGTGCAGTCTAGCCTCTCTGTAGGATGGAGAACTTTCAGTGGCATAAGAAAAAAAGGTGTATTTTTCAAAATAATGAGATAGTAAGTAATATAGGTCCATGACATTTCCTCACAAATCAGCATAATGTTACTGAAATGTTTTTCCTTGAAAAGCTTAACATTTTTGCTGCCCACTGCTCGTTCCCCAAACCAAAGCACATTTTTTGACTCCACCCTTTACTCTCACCTCTCTCTGTTCCCTCTGTTGTTTGATTGACAGCTCCTCGCTGCGGCTCAGTTCTCTGCGTGCATTCGCAAGCTCTGCCTCGAGCTCAGCGACACGGGCGTTAAGAGTGGCACAGTGCTCGCGGCTTTGAGCCAGCTCTTTATTGGTCCGATCCAGCAACTCCTGAAGCTCAGACATCCTGCTGCCATCATCATGGGCATCTATAGAGCCATTGGGTAGTCTCTGTAAGGGAGACATACAATTACAATATATATATATATATATATATATATATATATATAT
>VUQI01008514.1:11146-22035 GCA_015106735.1 Paratilapia polleni | reverse complement strand
TACAAGAGATTAGTTAGCATATACTCACTTCAGAGGATGATCCACAGGGATGTGCAGCCATGGTGTTCTCCCATCTGCAGCTGAGCACTGACTTTTCCCAGCAGAACATCTAGCATGTAGCAGCAGCTTATTTAAACCATATACTAACCTTCATAGGCTACTGTGTAGTGTCTGTAATTGGTGAATGTATGTTTTCTAGTCGAGGGGTGATGAGTTGTTGTGTTTATTTAGAAAAAAATGCAGGAATTCAGAGGAAGCCCAGATGTCCCAGTTTTCCAGTAGCACTTGAACGCAGCTTACATTTGTGACTGTGCGAAGCTGGCAGCGTGAAAGGTGTCTCAAAAACCAACGTGGGCACGTGCCGTGATTTGTGCGTATGAGGTGATTCGTGCACACGCATTTAAGGTTCTGTAAGTGAGCTAAAGGGGTGTTCTGTGTATTTTTAGACATTTGTATGCACAGAAAGCGTTCTGAAAGCGAGAATGATCAGATTTGTGAAGCCGAACTTTAAAAATTGTGCTTAAATGATCAGTATTTATTCAGGTTTGGATATACGCATTTGTAAAATAGTTTTATGTGTGTTCAAATTGCTTTGTATTTGTGTGTGGATTGGTGCACGCAATTGTAAGTACTCAAAAGTTACACACAAATCACTGTACACATTTGTAAATCTTAGTTTATGCTTGTGGATCATATCAGATTTGTAAAACTTTTGAGGCAAATTTCTCTCCATACTCACAGTGCATAAAAGTCATCAGCGCTCTGCTGACTCATTACGTGGAGAGTTAGTTTTAGCTTGGACATTTAACAGACAGTCAGTCCAGATCCCAGCAGTGTCTTCTCACTCAGTTTACCCCACTGTTGGCAGTAAAAGACGATGGTTAGCTCACCAGCTCAACTCTGAGCCCTCATTCTTAACCAAAGTACTGTCACTAAGGGAGATCATTACATTACACTTTAAATTACAAAAAGGCAGAGTTGTCCAAAGTACCTTCATACTGACTTACCCATGTTTATAGAAAATTATGCTAAAAGTAAACTATACTAAATTGCTCTCATGCAGCACACCTAGTTTGTTTGCTAATGTGTAAATACTGTTGACTGTGTACATATATTTAATATATATAAACATTAAAACAAACGATAAATATTTTTTTCACTAGCTTCTCTTTAATGTGACTCTCTCTCTCCCCCTATCTATCTATCTATCTATCTATCTATCTATCTATCTTAGATAGATATAGATATATAGATATAGATATAGAGATAGATAGATAGATAGATGCACACACACAGGGAGAGAGACACAGAGAGAGGGACTTTGCTGGCAGTGGATGCATTTGATGTTTCTCACACTCCTCCATACCATTTTAGATTCACACAATAACATAATGTGGCTTAAAGGCATCATGAGGATTGGGTTTGCAGGAACATATGTACAGTACATACACAGTCTCATTTCCATATGCATACATCCATGTGTTATTCAAGCATTTCATATTACTGCATCCACTATACGGTTCTATAACCACCCCTGTAAGACATATAGGCTAGCACTTGTTTTTTTCCCTCCAGAGAACAAATACAGTTAACAACTGCCCAAACAGCTGAATATCCAATTCATGTCCTAAGGGTGCAAATTTGAAGGTACAGATAGAGTAAGAAAACGGTCAGTCACTTGTCTTCATCTGTTTTTGTAAGTGCATTAAAACTAAACACTAAAGGTTTTCTGATAGAGACTTGCAACCTACCTCTGTAACTTGGCTGATCCAAGAACTCATGAGGTTCTCAGTTAAAAGTCACCCTGAGTTACTCTGCCTTAAAACAAAATCAAAATGTATAATTTGTGTTTACATTGCTACTGATGCAATGAAGTTCAAAAACAAGATGCATTACTCTAGTCAAATATTACTTTTAGTTTCATTAATATTCAGTGAAGCGTCAGATTAACGTGTGATGCAAGAAAATCTGAGCTTCACAGCACATAAATGGTTAAACGGTTGTATAAAGGGGCAGTACAGACACTCACAAAGCCACGTTACTTCACTAACCCGTGAGCACTGCACGTCTCCCCAGGGTGGCGAGGCGAGGTCACAAGGTCCCAGGCACACCCCCACAGTAATCACACACTCCCCCCACAGGGAGGGCGGTTCCTAAACCCACACGGAGAAAGGCACACACCGGATCAGGGGAACGTACTCAAACCGCACTCGAGTCAGGTCAAAGTTACTGAAAACTGCTGCTTCTGAGGTCTGATAGGTGGAATGACCAACTATCCAACGCACTCCAATGGTATGCAGAATCTCCGGAAAGAGCACCTGTATAAGGTGCTGGTCATCGGAGACCTGGGAGTGGGGAAGACTGCCATCATCAGGCGCTACGTCCACCACACCTACTCCAATAACTACCGGGCCACGATCGGAGTTGACTTCGCCCTGAAAGTGTTAAACTGGGATTCTGAGACGGTCCGGCTTCAGCTGTGGGACATTGCAGGTGGGGCAGTGAAGAAGCTGCGTGTGTGTTATGACTTATATTTACTTGGTTTACACTTACCCGCTAAACAACGGGCAATATCAGCTGGCAGCTGACATCTCCTCCACAAAAGCTCATGACAGGTGTAACGGATCTGTATTGCAGGCCGTTTATGGCTTAAATTTTTGGTAATTTCACGATAAAATGTGAGAGAACTAAGAGACCCTTTGATACTGAAAAAAGTCAAAAATGTTTAGCAATGCAGCCGTAGTTCCTGAAAAACTGATTGTTTGTGTAGATAACACTTATCTTACTGACAATGAGGCATGAAAATTATGAAACACTCACAACTTAGAGATGCACTGTCACTGTGGAGAGCTGGTATCTGACACAACCCACAGTCTGTCTCTGTGACACACACACACACACAAATTGCTTAGAGAAGACCAGCACATTGTTATTCATTCATTTAAGGTATGATGTTGCATCATGTGATTAGGCCCATGTGAGGGAGATTTAAAGGCAGTAACAGGAGTGTTTTGTAGCCCTAATAAAAAAACAAAACCACCTTACTCAGTCACGCAGAGTAGAGTGAGACACATACAGAGGTACATGCCTTATGTGTTTAAGTTTGCTCCATTAAATTAAATTATTATGTCAGTATTCAGTAAATATATTCAGTCACATCTAATTCAGTTTGTCTACCTGCTTGAATTAATCCAGAGGAAAAATGGAGGCACAGAGGAGTAAAACATTAAGCTTTTCTATCATGTATGGAATACATTCCACATGTAATTTGAAGTCATATAAAGCCTTAAATTGCACCATCGGCTAATCGAATGACAGTTTGTCAACTGACACGTGTGACGCTTGTCTGTCTGAGACTTCTCTTACACAACGAAAATTATTTATACACAGCCTTGCACGGAAGGAGGAAGCTATTAGTTTCCTCTTACTCATGATGCAAATAGCAGGATTTTGTCCTTGTCAGAGAGCTTTTATTAAAGCCAGAAGTGGCCTCTCATCATTAATATTTACTTTTCTGCTGAGAGGACATTTTATGCACAGCAAGCGGGATGCACACACCTACGCGCTCTGCTCTGTGGACCAATAACTCACATTAGACAGCAAAACACACACCCCAAGGGAATGCCTTGTTGACAGCTAACCTGCTCCTCAAGCACCTAATTCCCATTTCCTGCACAAGGGTATGCTGTTATAATCTACATGCAAAGTAAAGGTATGTGACACAAGCAGTTGCATTGCCCCTATGGTTAAGTGCAACATGATGGTAAGACTACAGGAATGTGCTGTTTCATGGGAATGGCGGCACTGCTGACTGCAGTCAGCTGCATTAGTTGTTTTGCTGCAGAAATGCAGGAAAACAATGAAAATCTGTCATCAGATGGGAACAATGTTGCCATACGAATGAATGAATGAGTCTCCCTGTTTGCGTTTGTGAATCACAGGTCAGGAACGTTTTGGGAACATGACACGAGTGTACTACCGTGAAGCCATGGGAGCCTTCATAGTGTTCGATGTGACACGGCCAACGACCTTTGAGGCTGTCATTAAGTGGAAAGAAGACCTGGATTCTAAACTAATGCTGGCTAATGGAAAGAGCATTGCCACTGTGCTGTTGGCTAACAAGTGCGACCAGGGCAGGGAGCTGACCAACAACGGCATCAAAATGGACCAGTTTTGCAAGGACCATGGCTTTGTTGGTTGGTTTGAGACTTCTGCCAAGGTGTGGTCACAGCATACTTAAAGTATTCTTGTTTGCCAGTCATTTCTGATGCATGAAGTGAAATTTATTTGTAAAAGCATGCAGTCTAGTTCAGCAACTGCTCTGCATCAGACACACATAACATACCTCATTTTCCTAACATCATATACCAAAAGCACTGCTGCTAAGCTGCTAAATGTCCTTTCTCTCCCACTGACATATCACTGCAGCTGCCCTGCATCCCTGTCTGCTGTTTCAATCCCTCCACCACCCCAGCATCCAATTGTAGGTCCTGGGGGATGATGACTCATCACTCCCTAATTTTATATGGAATATCTTTGCAGGGAGTGATGAGCTCAGAGCCTAGATGCCAAATGCTAACTATATTGTGCTGCTTTAATGAATCAGTCATGTCAAAAGTGAGTTGTCTACTGAAACACACTGTTTTGCTTTGTTTCTGAGTGTCAGATGAGAAGACTGATACCAGTCCTAAAACTAAACCTATAGCTAGAGAACAATTTGCATAGCTTAGCATACATACTGGAAAATTTGACTAAACAACTAACCTGGCTCTGTCTAAAGGTAGCAAACTTTGCCTTCAAGTGCTTCTTACAGTCCATTTACATAAAGTAAGTTAACACACAAACACATAACCCTTATAACTTGGAGCAAGAGTGCAAATAGGAATACTTCCCAAACTGTGAGTACTCCTTGAAGACTGAAAGACTCAAAGCCTTTTCCCAGTCCCACTCTGGGCACTTTAGTCAGAAATAAACATCTTTGCAGAGCTAACTGGACTTTTATATCCTCATGGAAGGTATCTCTATGAGATACATTTACAGTGCAGAGTTAGAACAAATTCCTTAAGTTATTGTTAACTGCTTGGTGTTCAGAAACTCCCACATTATAAGGAATTCTGCTACCAATCAAAACCCTACTGTTTTCAGTTCTGTTCTTGATTGGGAGTTATAAAACCACAGATTGATAACATGCATATTTTGTATCTGCTTAACCTGATGAATAATTTGTGTTTTAGGCACCATATAGTTTGCTGGAGTTATGATATACTGCATTTGGCATTCTGGGATCATGACCATTTAAATTACTAGGTTTAAACAAAATATTCTACACAGTACTCTGTGTGTTTGTTGACCTTCCAAAGGATCTGTGAAAAAAATTGTTTTACTTTTGTGTTGCCACTATTTACACATAGCTTTAAATTCTGTTAATATTGCTTTAATTTACACATCTGCTGTTGACACTAATGTGTTGGAACTGCATAAGTGTGCCACCATATTTGTGGCATCAAGACTCAACATTCTAAAGGTCAAAGTTTATAAGGTGTACACTCGGCCAGAAGTGCCAGCAGCAGGCTATGCAAACAGATATACTCACTCCTTAATGGTAGCAGCTAGAAGAATGTTTACTGCATTTATATAAAGTAGTGCATACATGTTGGTGTTCGTGCAAAGATAAGAGCCGTCTGGTTACTCACATTTTAATCGTGGTGTACATTAACTGTTTTCAATGCACTGCTAGTGTTCTGGCAGAAGGTTACTGAACAATGAGCTGAACAGTGGTAATCACTTTAATGAATTTATCTCTCTCATACAGGACAATCTCAACATCAGTGAAGCTACAAACTTCCTAGTCAAGCACATCATGGCCACAGAAAATGACATCCTGAAAACTGTGGTACCAGACACCATCTCACCACAGCTCGACTCCAACAGGCAGATGAGCTGCTCTGGCTGCTTCAAATAGTAAAAGGATGGACCGGTGGCAGAACTGAAAAGAGTGGATGCACAGCAGGACCAAGAGGCAAAGCCACACCACTGAATCTTGTGAGGAAATCTGTTAGTAGCATTAGCGGTGGTAGTGTCTACTGCTTTTGTGGAGCAAACCAAAGCTTGCAGACTGAAGTCACTTGAAATTGCTCATTTATTTAACAATGCAACAGTATTTGTAACTTGCCATACTGTGAGTGTGAAGTTTTTGGCAGATAATCAAATAACACTGCTGTCTGTGCTGTTTGTCACAATGTGGTCAGTTGGGCCGAAGAGCACAGACACAAAACTGTGGTCATCCCTGCCTACTTTTTATTTTTTAGTTTTTTTTGTTTTACCTAATTAAAATTCCACTCTTTCAACAACGGTTCGCTTTGAAGAGGACTGGGAATGTCTTCAACTCCCACACCTGAACTGTACCAAAGTTCTCCCAGTATGGTTGATGCAACGTACCCAACGGACACAATAAAAACATACTCCTTGTTGAACTTAAATGTGTTTTTTAGGCAGGTTTTCTTTAATGTTATCGTGCACTAGCCAAAGGAAACAGTGTTGACCACTTTCAGAGGATCCCAGATTTGTTATATTTTAATAATGTGAATTTTGCACATTCATTGTTTATTGTAACAATTCTTGAGTTGTTTATAGTGTGCTTTAATGCTGGATAATGTACCACGATAAATTGCTTCAAATCTGTCCTACAACTAACAAACCTTATTTAATTTGTCAGTTTAAGTGACAACACGTTCATATCTATAGCAACAAGTTGGTCGTGACAAGAAGCTGCAAAGAAACAGAGTGAAATACTTAAGCACACAAACATCCTGGAGCCTGCGTGGTGTAAGTAGACTTTTATGGCCAGTGAACAGGCACCCTGGAGCAATTCAGGTTTATGTGGTCAAAGATTTCCCAGACATAAATCTTTGTTAATGGAAGGGGAGCGGTTGTCATACTGGCTAACATTGGGTTTTAAAGCTACATGCAGTCTTATTGACAACTCATAGTGCCTTACACTACAAGCCACATTCACACAGTATCTTACCCAAGGACAGTTCATAATATCAGCTGGAGCTGTCGACCGAACCATCAACCTTCCAATTAGCAAAATTTCAGCGGTAGTTTTGCCCACGCTACCTCCTGAATCACACTTTTACCAGAAGTGACTATTAAGTGTATGTGTATGTTATTTTTCTTCATCAGAACCTAACCCCTTGTATCCATGGTAACTGGAGTCTTTTTGGAGTATCCTCCAACATCTTTGTGAAGCTATTTCTCACTGTATGCAGACACACATCAATGCTTGTACCCATACAGACAGATTTCTCCACTCTCCATGTCCTTGTTCCTTTTCTCTTTCTTACCTACTTCACCTTTTGTTATTGTTTCACTGTTTTCTCTCTCTCAGCTATTTCCAATTTCTTTCTTTTATACGTTTCTCTACTTTCTCTCATTCTTTGATTTACAGTATACACATTATGTACAGCACATTATACTGTATACAGTATCTACTACATACCCTGTGATTTAATACTCAACCTTATCATCCACCAAGTAGCTGTCCATTGACCCTCCTCTTCATTACTTGCTCGTATTATCCTCTAAAATCGTGCCAGTCTTATGTTTTTTTTTTTTTCTGTGACTTAAGACGGAGAAGATTTATGACCTGATATAAATTTCAGTTAGGTCTCATGACCTGATCTGGATCAGCCCACAAATCTGGATTAAATCAAGTGTATTGCTTGGTCTGTTGACATTTATGCAAATGTGGTCTTGGGACATTTTTTCCATAGTTTACCAGGATTTATACAACAGTGTCATGTGTTAATGTTTCAGTTCTTGGTGGTAATTTACAGCATGCACATGAGGGTGGATTAAAACAATGTCCTCTCCACAGGAAAATTTCACAGCTTTAGCTTGGCTCATCATGAGGGTGTTTCACATCATGCATCATATGATATCACAATAGTGTCACACTATATATGCACATGGCAATTGTATGATGTTTTTGAGAAGTAAAGAAGCACTGAACACCACTTCTTCAGTTATTATACTATGTGCAGATTGTACTTGTGTATTTATTGTGAAGGTGTGGAATAAATTAACCAATTTCACACATAAACCATGTTATCTGTTTTTGTAATACTTTCATAAAATGTGACTTCAAAGTGCATTCATCCTGTTTAACCTCAAACATTTTTTTTCCTGATCATTCTGGGTACACTCAGTGTCTAACTTTTATTAGTTTACTGAGAAATGTGTGTGCGTGTGTGTGTTAAGGCTGATTCAGGACTCCCAGGTTCTCATAAGGAAGCCACATGATTGTGGATTATTCTCTGCCTGAGGGCTTGGGTGAGGTCATCTGCTTGTGGCATGTTAAGACACCCTTACCAACCAACCATCAAATAATCCAAAAACTTTGTCATCTGAAATTCATCAAGTTGTATGTTCAAGAAATAAATAAATATCTGATATGCAGACAGGTGACAAATTAAAGGACAAAACACGATAAAGTGTCTTAGTAAGGCACTGGGCAACCATGTGCTGCCAGAACAGGTTCAGCAGCCTTTGTTCTAAAAGTCTAAGAAACAGTACTTGAGAGAAGTACTTGAAGCACCATTCTTCCAATGGATAAACCTTCATTTGATGCTCTGGTGATGGTGGTGAAGAGCGCTGTCTAATTCAATGAGAGATCTGGTGACTTGGAAGGCTGTAACATATGACTGATATAATTTACATACTTACCAAACCATTAATTGACCCTTCTTGTCCTGTGGATGGGGGCATTGTCCTCCTGGAAGAGACCACTCCCACCCGGATAGATATGTTACATTTCTATTATTCAGGATGATTTAGATCCCAAGTCATACCAGAAAAACACCCCCAACAGCAAAACAGATCCACTCGGTCCCTTCACTGTAGAGGCAAATGGTTCAGGTTTTTTCCTTTAATTTGTCACAAATCTATAACTGAATCATGCTGTTTAACTGAAAAGGTGTTTTAGGGTATTAATTACAAAAGATGGCGTTAAAAATAAAACAAAATACAATTTTTATTTCGTTTTGGGCTTATTCTGAAAGTTTTAACTCCTTCTGTGGTGATAGCAGGGATAGATTTAACTCTTCATTATTGGAATTTGGAATTATGAACACAGCAAAGCATGCTCTGTTGTAGTTCTCAGGCACTGCCAAAGAACCACCTACAGAAAATGTTCACATATTCTCTGTGAGACAGGAAGAGAGAGAGAGAAAGAGAAGCTGTTAGTAAGAGAAGATGGAAGAGACGCAGTGCTTAAATGTTACAGCAACAAAAGGTTAGCAAGGAGTCAGTGCAGGTAAACTGACACATTGAACTGCCTTTAAAAAAATACAAATTTCATGCTGATTAAAAAAGATTACTCTCTTACTATATTACCAAACAATTAGCTACCTTAATCTCTTGCACCAAGTTTGATAATTCAGTTACAAGTACTGAGATTGTAAAAATGACCTGATGTGGTGATCTGACTTGGCAGTGTCTTTCTCCCTGTTTTCACTGTCATGTGGAGCCATCTGTTGTCAAATTAGTCGCATTGCAGGTATTTTATTTACTTATGGTTAACCACAAAAATCATAAATGCAATTACTGCTGCATAAGGGAAACAGTCCATACTAATTAAATTTGTATTGATATTAATTCCTAAACTGTACTTGGCAATAATACTAGGGGACGTTTTATAGCCTAATAAGGTGTCATAAAGATGTGACTCATTTAGTAAGTTTCCCAAGATGTCTAATTTCTACAGAAAAACAAAATAAAATAAAATAAAATGTATTGCACTGGTGGGCGTACACACATTAACACACACAAATGTTAAAGCGAAGTGCAGCCACTCGAGAATGACTGGATTTTGAACTTAAT
Source organism: Paratilapia polleni (assembly GCA_015106735.1). Classification (NCBI taxonomy): domain Eukaryota; kingdom Metazoa; phylum Chordata; class Actinopteri; order Cichliformes; family Cichlidae; genus Paratilapia; species Paratilapia polleni. Next base: position 12,153 of record VUQI01008514.1, on the reverse strand, counting down.
CACATTGTGTGAATACCAGCAAAAGCTTTCCCAGGCTAAAGACCACCTACTTCAGGGTGATTTTCTCATCTTTAAGTCCTTGGAGGTTATGGGCTTTCAGTTCCCACCCAATCTATTTGGCCAAACTGACCTGCTTGACCTTTGCGCCCCTTTCTTTAATCCTTTCACACTGAATAATCTGTGAGAATTACCAATATTACTGTCATTAACAGACCTTGGTGTAGTTTTGTAGTCATCTAGAGAGCATTACACTGTGTTTGCTAGCATAAAAGAAAACTAAGAGATGAAATAGAAGACTGCTAATTAAAAAAACAGCCTCCCGACAGAGAAAAATGACAAGAGGAGTAGTGATGAAAAGGTGAAAACAAAGGGAAGTTCAGAAAGCAGATTAAAAGGCACAGAGGTGAGACTAAGTGGGAGTGAGAGTGTCTAAGAGTCGAAAGGGAGAAACATTAATGATATAGTGCGGTATTAAATCATTAATATATCTGTCCAGGTTGAAAGATGAGTCCTCTGAAGACTTTATGAGCTCTCATAAGCTCAGCTATCCATCATACATGGCGGTAAATATTACATCTCATTAACATTACTGATGTATTTTTGCATTAAAAGTGCAGGATGATGAAACATATTGTACTGTGTGGGGCATTTTTATGCTTGTTTATTTAGTTTAATATTAACTGGTTATTTTTCACACATCGTCTAAAAAAGTGGGAATCCATTTACTAAAGTCCATAGAAATAAAGAAACAGTAATTTATGGGGCATTACATTAAAAAAAAAACACACAGGCACAATAGAAGAGATCCATGTAGTACAAACACTACAAACTGCAGTACACGTCTGTACCGTCTCAGTAGAAGGATTGTGCACACACACTGCCACTAGAGGGCAATACGCACCTAAGTTATCATGCATTACGTGAACGTGCAGTCATTTTACAGTGATTTTGATGGAAAACATAACATTTTTTTTTTTTTTTTTTTTTTTTTTTTCCTTTTTCCCTTA
>VUQI01008513.1:0-22727 GCA_015106735.1 Paratilapia polleni | reverse complement strand
CTGGCAAGTGTCGCTTTTTTTTCACTTATGAGAAAAAAAAAAAAAAAAAAGTTCTTTTACAAACAAGCAGAAGAAAGGACTTCATGGCTGTCTGTGACTTTAATTGGGGATTTTATTTTTCTTATAAAATTGTTTAGCGATTAATATTTGTTTACTTTTTTTGAGTGCTCAGTCTGCTTGACATTGCAGTTCTTGTCTAGAGCCGGCTGACTCTTTTATTTGAAAACTTTACTAGTGCCATAAAAATATGTCACCTTACTTTGAGGTATGTGAACATTTGTATGCGCATAATTCATTATTCGTATAGTTGACCTAGGCCAAACTTCAAATCATGTTAGAACATGTTTAGACACAGGATTTACGTTGGAAAACTTGACAAAAGCCTGCTTTAAATATAAAGGTATCTGATAGTAAAATGAGCAACGAAAGGCAACAAATCTAACAAGTGAGATTATTTTTATTATTGATTAATTTGAGACTTATTTTCTCAGTTAATAGATTCATTGTTTGTCAGAATATGGTGGAAAAATAGCCCAACACAATAATCCAAAACCTAATGAAATGCTTATTTTTTTCCTGACCATCAGTCCAAAAGTCAGAAAGATGTAGTTTGCAGTCACATAAGATGAGCAGAAAGCCTTTGAAGGATATAAATTAGTCTGTCTAAATGATAGAAGTGCTTGGCTGACTATGCTTGTGTTTTATCAGTTGATTTTTTTATTTTTTTTTTTGTAACTCAATGCCAGAGAACTAAAAGTTTTTGTTAACAGTCTTCTCTTTCCAGAAATAGTTTGCTTGGCTTTTAAAGCCAGTCTTTGTACTTGGTAAGAAGCCCAGTTTAAACAGGGACCTGTCCACGTCTATGCCTCGTTTGTTCTGGGTTTTAATGTTTAAGTGTTACAAACTGAATCTAGTCTCACACGCTTGTTAACTGAACTCGACTTAAGATCACAGACATTTAACAGTGACCCCAAAAACATGTACAGGACCTCGTTTAGACCACGCTTTCCCTGTCCTATTCATTGTTGTTGTTGTTGTTGTTGTTGACCATGTCAGGTCAAACCCTTCATGGTATACTGCGTAATAAGCCTTCCACAAATATTTTGTCACATAAGATTTTGCAATGTTGTCTGAGCATTTGTATCAGTAGGGAATGTATAGGTTTGTTGATTGTAGTTAGTGGAATCCACATGTTCAATCCATGGATGCCTTTTCTTGGAATTAATTTCAAACTTCACCCTGTCTCCTGGAACCCCTCTCTCAAGCCGCCCACACCCAGGTGATGGTGTAACACGCCGCCCATACTTCACACTCATCTTCTCTTTTTCCTTCTTCTCACTGCACACCACACACACTTACACACAAACACACCCACTCAGCCCTGCTGGGGAATTCATGGCCTCAGGCTAACAAACACAGCCGAACAGCAGCGGAAAGCCCTGAAAGAATTAACACAACTCAGCTCCCTCACAGCAGACTAACAGCATGGAGTTTCAGTTATACGGAAACACTTTATGACAGATAGAAGGCACTTTTCTGATCGACAGTAATGTGAGGTAGGCATGCCGCAGCTTTTTTTTTTTTTTCTGTTTGCTGAGTCCACATGCTCTTAGTTCTTGATTGGTCAGGCAGAATCAGAAGGTAAGCGCTGCTGTGCATTTATTTATTTTCATTCAAATGGTGATTGCTGCCCTTATCAGTCTCATGTAGCCTGTTCAGTCACAGCGTGTGCAGGACTCCTGCCTTTCTTAACAGTGGACAAATCGTTGTCTAATTCCAAAACTGTTCTCATGGTGGTCATTTTCTAGCAGTGTGTAAAACTGTTACAGGGATCACCAAGTGATCGGAGCAGAATCTCCTGTTGCTCAAATGCTTTTTATTTATGAGGCAGACATTTTTGAAAATAATCTTATCTGCTCTCTGAGGATAGAAAAATAATACAGCGTGAAAAATAAAAATTTTTTTTTATTATTGCATGTTTCATAAGACTGTATCAAATATGATTTTGTCATAGTGGCACTTTTCACGTATCTGTTTTTACAAGCCGTAGTTATACTTCAGGGCAGCACAGTGGTGTGGTGGTTAGCACTGTTGCCTCACAGCAAGGAGGTCCTGGGTTTGAATCCACTGGCCGACTGGGGCTTTTCAGTGTGGAGTATGCATGTTCTCCCTTTCCCTGCATGGATTCTGTCAAGGTACACTGTGGCTTCCTCCCATGGTCCAAAGATGCTTGTTAGGTTAATTGGCGATTCTAAATTAGGTGTGAATGATTGTCTGTTTCTCCGTGTTAGCCCTGCGACAGACTGGCAGCCTGTCTGAAGTGTACCCTGCCTCTGACCCTGTGACAGCTGAGAAAGGCTCCAGCCCCTTCACGGTCCCTAAATTGGATAAGGGGTTAAGAAAATAGATGGCTGAATGAATGACTTATAATTCATGTAAACATTATGTAGTACTGTATGGTGCCAATCTCATGAGTAAATCACAGTATGAGACCTATAAAACCTATCAGACTTTAAAAAAAGAGCGGTTATAAGCTATTAACTCTCTCTATATGAATATAGTATGTAATAACAGTAATATATAAAACATTTTTTAAAAAATTGTTTTCAGTTTGGGATAAGAATCCCATGTCTGTATGCTAAATATAATGCTGGGGCCAGGAGACCGTTAGCATATCTAACGGTGGTAGGCAGATTTCGACACCTTCGGGCTAAGATAGTCATTCCAGTCAATGTACTAAACAGAACATATCTAGTACTGGATTTTTGGGTCTGTTGCTGACACCTTTGAGTCTGCACCACCATCTAATCAGCTGTGATGTCTACTCTGCTAAATGTGCTGAGCTGATTACAATACTTCTAAATTACCCCAAGCATTTGTATATAAAATGTTTTAATATCTGCAAATATCAGACAACATATATGGCAAAACGGATATTTTTGTGACAGAACAATATTTACAGTCCATTACAGTTTCTGTAATGGTTAATCCACCAGTATGTGCAAGCTCTTTAATCAAAATGATATTTTTAATGCTAAAATATAATTATTGTTGTTATCCATCAATTTTCAAATTTACTGTTTTACAAAAAAGCAGAAAAAAATAGTAAAGCTTATTATTATTTTGGATTAAGATGCCAAATTACAGTTATTTACTTGCATTCCTGAACAGAAGATTCAATTTTAGTGGTTGAATGTGATGCTTGATTCATTTCTGACTTCTCAGAGAAGTCCAGTGTGCCGGCTCAAATTTGGGTATAAAAACGTGAATTCAGTTTGAAATTCCTCACTCCTGTTTAACATGGTGAAACATGGAGAACTCACTGAAAAGGAAAGAGTCACATTAAAGCACTTCATGATGCTGGATGGTCTTTGTAGTTTTTATGACAGATTTGTTAAATACTGTATTACTAGCAAAATCAATGCTAGTTTGCAAATGAGCTCATGTGATCCATGATACTAACTTGTGTATAGTGTGAAACAGCACTGATTTTAGCCATCAGTAAATCATGTAATGGCACAAAGCAAAGATGTGTAACCAACATGTGCTTTCTACAGTGTTAGCCAAGAGCAATGTAAGACATACAGCTTGTTTTAGCTGTAAACTGGTAAACTGTTATCATATCTTATGGCATTAACTATATGCAGCAGCTCCAGCGGGTCCAGAAAGGTCAAGAAGCACATGTCGTTTCGAAGAGAGGTCAAACGGCTGAGAATAAAAACAAATGTAGGCTTCTTTCAATCAAAGGGGAGGCAGAGAAAACATGGTGGTTTCCGCCCACAGCTCCATCCACTAGAAACCAGCAGCTCACACTGCTCGGCCATATGTGTTTCTCTTAGCTGCTGCACAAACACAAGCTGCAGAGTCTGTCCCCATCTGAGCCCATAAGTCACAGTCTGGTCCTGACCCGAGGTACCGAGAGTGATGGCTTCAGGAAAGGGGGACTTCCTCTGAGAGTAAGGAGGAGCAGAGGGGTGGTGGTGAGGTATGACTGGGGCAGGAAGCGTAGTGTGTGGCAGTCCTGCAAGGATCGACTGCTCGACACTCGTACTGCTTCGTGGACATGTGCTGCTGGATCACAAAGGGAACCTGAGGGAGAAAGACAAACCCAGAGGGAGAAAAGATTAATTTATGCCTTGGTTGCCAAAAAGGGTCCGCAAAGGACTCATCGCATTCCCCGTCTGTTTGTCACATGCATTGGTCAGAGTTTGGAGAGGACACAGCTGAGGGGAGGCTGAGGGCGTCTCCCTGCAGAAACAGCTGAATCACATCGAGGGACAGAACAGCCATACTCAAACAGATTCCCTGTTTCTTGCCTCAAAACCTTTAAAATGGACCTACTCTGCTTTTCCTGTCATATCCTATTCCACTGGTGGATTCTCACATTAAACATGGCCAGAGTTTCTAATAATGAGGTCAGTGTATGTACAGTATTCCCTGTGAGCTAAAAGCTCTAGCTGTACACTGCTCTAGTCAGTTTATCACAGTTTTTTCTACTCTTGGATCTGTATGATGTCAGAGGGTGTATGTCCTTATATGGTTATCTGAAGCATGCAACTCTGGCTTGTAGACGATGTATATAAAAGATGGACATAGCTTCTGGGTCTTAAAATTGCAGCTAACATGGAAGTGCTTTAAACCTGCATTCTTACTAATGACCAGCAGGGGGCGACTCCTGTGGCTGTAAAAAGTCTTGTGGTTGCATAGAAGCAAAGCAAATCCAAAGGGATGTCCACACAGGAAGTGATTTGCTTGTTTTGCATTGTTTTGTAGTTGACAGTTGGTCACTAGAGGTCATTCGAGGCTCCGGTTGCCCAGGTAACCCTCTAATGTTTACCTCCCTGTCATATCTCATAATCATTGGTATCCTTCGATGACACAGGTGGTTGCTAAGAAGTTGAGAAAAGTTTAACTGGGGACCTGCCCCCTTTGCATTGCCAGCGGTTGTTTTGCACGTAGCTGATAGAAGTCACTGAATGTCACTGACTTTCTGGTTGCCACGCTGCTCGTCTTGTTTGGATGCCCCTTAGGAAGCCATGCTGTTAATCCCACATTATAGAAACTGGCTGCAGTTTAGCCAGAGTGCAGCAGGGGGCACTCCAGTGAAGGAATGAATGGAGCTAAACGGCTAAAATACTTATTTTTACTTGCTTCCAGATAATTTATTTTACTTTCCACAAATCCAGCATGGATAATGTGTCTGAACTGGAAAAAAAAATAATTTTGTCCTTTAGTTTTCTTACAGTGAAGCTGATTTTGCCCTTAAAACAACAGCATTCTGCTAATGTGTGCTGATTGGCCGGTTAAGGATTCAGGACAGGACGTCCTCTCTCGATGGCGCCCGTTTCCAAGCGTTAACTCCAGCAGACATTAGGAGCGTAGTTAAAGCCCAGCAGAAGCTTCCATGTGTGTAGAAGCAGCAGCTGGTTGTGGTGACTGAAGGTGATGCTATCAGGAAGCTGATGCTCGCTTCACGCCCCAAATTAACATGGAGGATGATGGACAGCAGCTCGTGGTGCTATGACTTTCCTAATGCTCATAGAAAGGTATTTTACTACAACAGAAACCAGTAAAAATCTAAAGATTGAGCTCTATCTATTGTCTCAAGTCCATCTATCAGAAAGCATGATGAAAATCTCCAGAAGAAAAATGTTTCCCCAACAAAATTTACATTTTTGTTCTGCAGCTCCATAGAGTCTCGAGCTTGAGAGTGACCCCTGTTGGAACAGGAAGTCCTTGCTCAATTATATTATAAGTTCTCTAAAAGAAGTCTATAAGAAGACTGCCCTCTGCTCACTTGATCTCTGACCTTGTAAACACTTTCCTGATGTTTAATCTCAATCGCTTGTTTGAAGCCCCATCCACCTGCTGTTCATATCTTCTGTTTGTGAGGAGCAGCCAGTCTGAAGAAAGCTGACTTACAGAAGGAGGAACTAAAACAGCCTGAGCTGCACCAAGATCCAGGATAAGAAGGATTATTTTGATCTATGAATCATGCAATGCTACTCTAGGAGAGTCCACGAACAAAACCTAAGGAGCTGGAAATGAGCAGAACAGGAACACCTTTCAGGTTAACTGTGGATGTGTGTTGGTACATTTGGCCAGTGGTATTTTAAAAAGAGAATATGTGCGATATTAACAGAAAGATTAAAATTTCTCATGCGTAGATGTGCTAAAGGGAAAATCGTGCAGCGAACATATTTTACATCATGGGTTCATTTTTGTGGTCTTTCTCCTGCCTGAACAGCCCAGCGTGAAACCGAAGATAAGGCTGCAGATAAATAACGAAGATGGATTCTTGACAATTATTCTGCTAACACCGTCTGAATGTCAAGTGACTCTCAGGTCCTGAACCAAAAGGGCTTCATCAAAGACTAAAGCCTGATGGTTTTGACAAGCTCTCTGCCCAAGTCTAAACATCTTCCTCGTGCCTGGTCTGTTCTGGTCCTTTACCCAGACGGCCCCCACCAAAACGCCACTCATCTATTTTATATCTCTCACTCTCTTTCTTATCCTACCAGCATTCAGCAGGTTCCACTTTCTGAGGCGTCCCACAAGGGAGACAGGTGTGATGAAACGGGGGAGGTGAGGAATCAAAGGAGAAAGAGCAGGTGGGGGTTAAGGAACACTGTGCATGTGCTCGGTGTCATCTGACTTTCAGGCTGGCTTGCTGATCTCCTCTGATGTACAGTACATGACATGGGCCTTGGAGCCCGGCCCCTAATCAAGCCAACAGCGGCTGCAGTCACCCCCCTCCCTTCCCCTGCCTTCCCCACGGGAAGGAGGCAGCAACCCAGCAGCTGTGTTCACCTCCTCTGCCTCCTCTCCTCCAGTCAGGTGGAATGAGGGGATTGTAGAGGACTGGAAGTGGAACAGAAGGGTATCGGAGTAAAGCCGGAGATATTTGCATGCCTCCCAACGCTTCAGAGCTTCCAATTAGCATCGGAGGCCCCGCTGCCGGCTGCAGGACCCGAGCCGGGCTGAGCCAGTGGTGGCATTCCTGGGCCTGAGGAGGATTAACACACCCCCTCCTCCTCGTCCTCCCCCTCTTCCTCTGGGTGGGGATGTGCCAGCGCTGTGACCCGACCATGACCGTGTACCCACAACACACGAGGTCACTCTGTGCTCTGTAGAGTCCAGGTGAAAACTGTTGTTATTAATTTGTTCATTGTTCAAATTCAAGTTAATTTAGTTATTAAGTTGAACTGTGAAAACCTGAACTCAGGCTGCCCTTTAAGGTCATTTTTATACTTAAAAATGACCGGGGTTTTGTTTTAGGAGTAGAAATGTACGGGATCTATTGATCTCTCATTCCAATCATGCATTAATGCCCCTGAAAACAATATGTGCCTGATCAAAACTTCTACTTCATAACACTTGAGCCCAAAGACTGTATATAAAACCACTGTCACGTCACCCATTTGTTTGGGGACTCCTCAGTGTTAGCGTTGTAGCTGCCATGTTATTTTTTTGGAATCAGAAGTGATTATTATTGGATGAGGGATTGGAGTGTGAAGTTATCAGCTAATACAAGCTGCACTGGCTGCAGGTTTTGGTGCTTCAGGGTTGACTTCATTTTTCCGTTCTCATGGTTGCTGCTTTGTTTATATTCTCTGTCATTTGTTTTGTGCGCCTATATTTGGAAATTAGACTCCAGCTGTGGTTAGCACTGTTGCTTCACAGAAAGAGGGTCCTGGGTTCAGTTTGAAGGGCTTTTTTAATACACGATGGTTTGGATAACTGTTCACTCTTGCAGCAGCTAAAAGGTCTGAATGTGGAAATAAACAGGTGATAATATGTGAGTGGCTACAGCTTGTTGAACTGCCCCAAATTTATTTAATGCAGCTTTGTTGCATGCCACCATTGTTGCCCATAATAACCTCTCCATCCTCTATAAGTTACTATACCTGCCTGCTTTTTTCAGGTTAGAGGACAGCTGCCGTTTCATGTATTTTGTCAGCGTCTTCCTTATGCAGAGTCAGGACAAACATTTTCAGCCAGATGACGTTCAGGTAACATGAAGATATTTCAAGGCTCACGTCCAAAACTGTCCAGGGCGAGGCCCCCGGGGAGAGCAGCCCGACTCAAGTATGACTACAAAGAGAGCGGCTGAAGCGACTCAAGTTCCCAGAATCGGTGCTTTGGGAGCAGATTCAGAGAAGAAATGATCATCTACAGCTGAACAATCAATACTGTCACTGAAGAACGGCACAGCTCGGAGATCTGAGAGCAGCTCAGAAAAAATGGGGTGAAAAGAGACGTTTAATGTGAACAGGGTGAACACGTGCAGTCTATTAAGGCCGTCCACCGTATGCTTTGTACGAAGCGAGACAACAAACAGGCTTAATTAGCACACATCGACACATGAACGTTGTCCCAGAGGCTTAGCCAGAGCTTGACACAACTCTCACATTGAAAGATTTTTCAGCTGTGAAAACACAACTGCTCACATGGTCCTGACAGATCAACAGATCTTAGAGGGTTTGTTGAAGGCCTGCAGAGATTTTTTATGTTGTTTGCAACAGGAGCGGAGCTGCAAACAGCAGCATGACGAGAACAAATACCAAACCAGTCAACTGTGGCTTCTTACTTATACAAGTGGTGACTGAACAACAATTAGAAGTTAATACCACCACTCTCTGAGTGTCACATGACATCTCTGAACTGTGACAATATTAAAATCAGAGCTTGAAGAAACATTTTGTTCTCTTTGGGTCTCAGCATGTTAGACAAAGTAATTTATTACATATTACTCTTTACTTTTTAAAAAAGTACTAGAGCGTTACTAGAGCTGATCTAGGAGCACCATTCTACTTTCTGTTAATCCCTTTACAGAAACGGGCTGCACAGCAGGGGGCGCTCTGAGATAGTCCTCAGTGACTCGGTGTGAATGAAGCTAAATTTCTAAAATAATCATTTCTACCTGCTTCAGACAGAAATATTTTATTTTATTTTCCAGATTTTATTTTATTTTGGTTTCCACAAATCCAGCATACTCACAGAAAGGTATTTTGCTACAATAAAACCTGTAAAACATCTAAAAATGGAGCTATATCTATTTTCTCAAGCCAGTCGATCAAAAGAAAAATGTTTACCCCACAAAATTTACATTTTTGTTCTGCAGCTTAATAGAGCCCCATTCATTCTGGACGAGCTCGAGAGCGCCCCCTGTTGGAACAGGTGGAGTTTAGGATTACATTTGAAGTGATTGTGAAACATTTACAGGAACGAGCACTCGTTCTTAAACACGTAGCACTGCAGCTAGCATTGTCGTAGCAGCTAGCATTGTCATCTGATGATAAAGGACCACAGTGATGTGAGACATAATGAAAAGGTTGATGAAGCTGTTAATATCAGTATGACAATACTTCACCCATAATTCTGCTATGTTTCCCATCATAAATGACCATGGCTCGTTGTTTTTGATGTGACAAACATTTACAGCGTGAAGCATTTCAGAGCACAAACATCAAACTATACAGCTGTGTTTGTGAGAGGTGTTCCACAGGATTACTGACTAGTTATAACCAACACCTTTTCATGTGTGTGAAGATGTGTAGATGTATTCTGGTGTCATTTGATTTAATGAGGGTAAACAGAGGGGACTATAATCTGTGATGGCACTCAAACTCTCTGTGCTGCAGCCCTTTGATGGCTGCAGGGCTTTAATGGACTGAAGGAGACGGTTTTCATACATCGTACACAGTCTTTTAAAAATGCAGTACACACAATACAAAACTGCAATTAAAAGCAATGCAGGATTTAAAAAAAAAAAAAAGTTTGATCTTAAGTGGACCAGTAAAACTACACCTCCAAATGCCTCCAAATTGTGCCCCTCTTAAGTGTAAAAATGTTTGATAGTGCTTCATATTACAGCCCCAGACTTATGATGTAATTTAACAGCATTTACCATGTCATTTTTAAAAAATTTATTTAGGGTATAATTTTACTTATTTAAATATATAATACTATTTTTTATTATAGAGAAGAAGTAAACATAAATTATACTGTAAGTATTTTGTAAGTAATGAGTAACCTTGGGATATTCTAAAATGTGACACAAATTATACTTAAACTGGAAAGAAACCCTTTTTCCATTTTCAGTTTTCATTCATTGTGCAAAACCATCCATTGGGCCGGATCTGACCCTTTGGCGGGTTAGTTCTGGCCCCTGCACCGCATATTTCACACCCGGGCACTGCAGGATTCATCATCTGGGGAACACATGGGGGACTGTTTCTCCATTTCATGGCAGCACAACAATGCTGAGATGTTTCAGAGGTGGACAGACAGACTGGCAGTTATCAATAGAGCCGAGCTTAAAAGGAAGTCTGCTGAGAGCTGGAATGTGGATAAAAGATGAGACCAAGAATAGAATTAAAGAAAGCAGCATGCTGGTTTAGGGAATTTAACTCTAACTTTTAATAGATTTTATATCAATGCAACAAAGACTTTTAATTTTTTTTCTTTTTTTGTGTGTAGTGTTATTAAGACACTTATCCTTGAAGCAGCCCTATCCTGAACAAAAACAGCTCCTAGCTGCTGCTGCAGATTTCCTTTTGGAAGCTGGTGTATGTCATTTTCCCCACATGACCTGAAGGCAGCGCCGGGCCCAGTGTCACCTCACAGATAAAGGCGGAGCCTGAACTGTCACCTGTCCAATCACAGTTATTGATGAGCTGCAGGTGCTGAACAGCAGAGGTGCAAAGCTGTGGCTGCTCAGTGCTGCTCTGTACTCATTTCTTAAAGGCCTTTTTTCAATGAATTGTCACAAAGTGGCTCTTCTGAGTCAGATGTGGGAGCGTCCTTAGTCAGACATGTCACCGGTGAGTCAAGCACTGATATCCAGCCATAACTGAACACTTACAAAATTCCTGTTTTCTCCATAAAAGGCAAACTAATGGCCCAAAAAATAGGATTAACTGGTAAAAAGGCTTTCTCTGTTATCAAGAAAGAGAGAGACAGTGACCCATGTTTAAGTTTTATTTTATCTGCTTGAATTTTAAACCCATGTTGGTTTCAGTTTGTGATGCATGGGGTGAGAGTCTTTAAACAGGGTTTGGTTTTCTGTTGTTATGCAACTTAAAACAAACAAAAAAAAAACTTCACTAACAGCACATATGGATAATGTAATTAATCTTTTAGTATCATACATATATTGTGAACATACATTCAGTTAGACGCAGTAGGAAACTTGCTGATGTCCAGTTGGGAGTCTTCAGAGGGATCCCCACCACCCCCTTTACCAAAGATATAAGCAGGTGTCCAGGTGTTTTAAGACATAAAATATTTAAATTAGTATTAGTCTTCAGAAAACAGTGTTAACATTTGGGCTGCTGCCATGTTTTATCAGCTATAAGTTATCAGCTAATGCTAGCTAGCTGCATCCACAGACTGTATGGGAGCATCACACAGACACAGATACCTGCTAATCAGTGCTCAGTAACATCCAAATAAAATCCTAGAATTTCACTGAGCACCAAAACTGGAGCTCAGACTTCTTGGACGGTCTGTTAGTCCAATTAACCGCACAGCAGCCATATTATTGGTCAGATAATTACATTAAAAATGCTCCAAAAGGCTCCAACAGCACAAACACGGTCCAGAGGTCCAGTTTAGGGACTCCAATTAGCTGAGGTGAAGCCTAGCAGACAGCTAGCAGCTACAGCCGCCTGTGTCGCCATCCACCTGTCAGTCAAAGAGACCACACCCCTAATAATGCAAACTTTAAGCCTTAATACAATTTAAACAGCTGAGTTATAAAAGAATTCTCCCCTCATACAGGTGTTATGAAGGGGGAAATTAGCTACATTAGCTAGTTTTTGTATCAGGCTGTAAACATGTTGATTTCTGCTGTAAATATTACACAGTTTGTTCTTGCTTATCTGTGCTGTATCCAAATCCAATTCCATCAGATTTAGTGACTGTGCTGCACACTGAAGCTTTTGGGGTTTGTAAAATATGATAAATTGTCAGTAAGCATTTTGCACATACCTTCAAGATGAATTTTGCTATTTCATTAATAAAAAAATAAAGAGTTAGCTGAGCAGCACTTGAAGGCAGCATGAGTTTACGTCCCTGTTTGCTGGCCTTTAAGTATCACTGTGCTTACAGACGAAGCTGCAGACCAGCACAGGCAGCGCGTAGGAGAGCACAGAGTGAATATTTCAGCATGGTTGGAGGCATTAGTGGTTGTCAGTGTGAGTGGTGGGATGAAGGTGTGTGTGTGTGTGTGAGAGAGAGGGGGGGTTGGGGTGTATAGCAGATAGCAGAGCACATCTGGTGGTGAGGCAGGGAGGTGGTGGTGGTGGGTTGGGGCCTTGGGAGCAGCCCGTGGCAGCTACCTTCCCGTACCAGCCTCTGGATGGGAGCTGCCTGTCTGTCGCAGCCTGATTTATACACGGCTAATGTCAGAGGAAAGCGATGTCGAAACTGTGGCATAAACACCAGAGTTTGGAGATTATGATTCAGTGTCTGGGAGGACTGCTGCTCCTCCAACACAGCCTGATACACACCAGCAATCTCCAGTTTTTAGGACTTATCTCAACAGTGACCTACGGCGTGCATTTTTCAGGGCAGTTTCCCCTCTGCACTCTTTCTGCCTTGCTCAGGTAATCCGTCTGACGTCATTAACCATTAGCAGGTAAAGCTAGCATGTCACAAGTCTGCCACAGCTGTGCAGTCATCTGAGAGCAGTTTGAGGTGAAGAGCAGTTCCCAGTGAAAATCACATATTTTTGCCTGAAGTGTCCATCCTTACTCTCAGCATTAAACACAGTCAGAACAGTCTGTGTCAGTTCGCTCTGTAGGATAAGAAATGGGCTGTAGACTGTAGTTCATGGACTGCATATAGTCCAGTTTGATCGCAACTGGGTCAGTTTGAGTCTTTTCATGAGCTTCTTTTTTTTTTTTACAAGTGTGAATGTAACACACACACACACAGACATATATATATATATATAAACTTTCCCTTGCTGGAAAGTCCAAGAAGGACAATTAGGTGATGTTTGAGACGGACGCTGAGTTTTTATAAACAGCTTAAAGACGTGCTGCACATGAACAGAGGTAATAAAAAAGCTGGAAAGGCCGAGAATCATGACTGAAGAGTTTTTGAGGGCTCGTGTGTCAAAGATCCTCATCCAATGCAGGAGATGCTCAGACAGGAAACATGATAGGTCAGTGCTAGGTCTTGTGTGTTATCACCTCTTCCTCTGCTCTTTGACATGTTACAGAGACTATACAAACTCTAAATGTGGTTTAAGACCAGGTTCATTCAGCAGGAAGTTTCAGGTTCCTGCTGCATCATGTTTGGGAGGAAATCTTCTCACTGATATGGCCTTTTTCTTCTGTATTGTTCAGCGAGTGAACGTAAGTGAACCTACAAACTGCACAGCAGCCTTTTGTGTCGATGTGTTTGCTGCTTATTGTGCAAGGCTGCGCTGAGGCCCTGAGAACAGCGAGACGGGCAACGAGTTCTCCCAGCGTCTGAAACATTAATGCAGAAACCCGATTAGCCATGCCATCACAGGCCTCCTGCTCCTCGCCTATTGATTTTCCTTCCGCTTGCCCTCCCCCCCTTCAAAAAAGCCGGGAGGGGAGTCTCTCAAGAGCCAGAGCACCTCTCCTCCTCTCTAAGGCCTCCTCTGGCCCGGGCCTTCTCACCGATCCAGCCCTGCTGATTTCTACTGAGACTTCGGAGGGGCTATAGACTTCTGACGATAACCCAAGGTACTGCAGGAGAGGGCTGGGGGTGGAGGATGGAGATGGGAAGAGGTGGGGGGAGTCTGTGAGCTGCAGTGATCATGGAGGGCTGAATCGGCCTGATCAGTATGCCGGGGTGGAGGAGTGTAGACTCCAGAGAGAGGAGCTGTGTAATCAGAGATGAAAGTTGTCGAGGCTCTGGTCAGCTTGACTCTCCCTCTCCCCTCTGGTTTCACTGACCTGGAGCGCTTTCACTGAAGGGAGAGATGAACATCTCTGATGGCTTAGCCCAGAGACATGCTCTATCCATTCGCTATCTACCTCCACACTGTTGATCAGGGAACTTGGCTGATGTTCCCTGGCAAATAAGGAGCGCTGTGAATGTAAACTAGAGCGTTGTGGAAAAGTAACTTCAGACTCAAACTTTTCTCCTTTGGCTGCATTTGGGTAGAAAACGTTGCGGCTTGAAAAACTAAAAATGTTGAATCTACTCATTTTATAGCTCGATCAGAGGATTCGGTCGCACTGCTGTTCATTGAAACGATGCGTCAGTACGCCAGTCGTATTGTTCGGGGGCGCCGGCCCTCATAATGGGTGTTTGTCTGCAGAGGCAGAGGTCTGTACACCATCAGAAATCATCACAACTCACTGAATTTACTTATGTTTTTGTTACAACTGTAAGAAGTGTGTTTGTGATACAGGACACTTAGTGAAGTTTGCAGGTCTTCATCCCAAAATGTTTCTCTGATGCTGACATTTGAATGAATCTTAGAATCATTCAGCCGCTTTTTTGTGTTGTTCTGCTGTAAAAACTGAGTGTTTTTACAGCAACACTGGACTGCTTATCATTCACCAGGTCACCTGCAAACCTTAGGGTTAGGCTGCATTTTATCCACATGCTAAACACTTTTCTTAAAATTTAGAATCTGCTGATTTTATAGCTTGATGCTCAGATTAATCCATCATAGATATGTAGTTTAAAAGTTTAAAAACTCTTGTTTTTCCTGGATTAATCCTGTATTTTAAGACCTCCAGTTTCCTGTTTCTCCCATGAAACTCCTGTAATTCATGTGACCCTCAAACTTTATTATGAATAATTTTAAGTTTTGTGTGTTTGTCTAATGTTGCTTAAGTTGCCAGACCATCTATGAACAACTCACATGTACAATGTCAACCAGCTGGCAACCCACAACCTAGTTCAAGGGGCGCGTGCAGCTAATCTCAGTGCAGACAGACCAGTTAGATGCTAAATGAATTAGCTTGCTGTCTTAGCTGTTGTTTGTCACGTTCACTGCAAAGACCCAGTAAAGAGACACTTTTCTGTCATGCCAAAATAATTGAGAGTTGAGCCATATGTGTGAGTCTTTGGACGTGTGTGTCAGGAAGTTGTTGACTTCAAGAAATTTGGAAAAATATTCACCAATTCAAGCTTCTGTGATCAGTAACTCATAAGTGAAACATTGTAAAAAATAAACTTTTTCCAATCGTATCAAATTCGTTTAGACTAAAATTTTCTTCAAAACGAGCCGCTTCCCGATCTGGAGGAGCAAGCAGCCGACTGTGAGGCGAGTGCACCAGGTCCAAGAACAAAGTGCAACACCGAAAAAAATGAAGATTCTACAAAAATATTAAGTTTATTCAGTGTACTGTCGCCAAATCACTTCACACATCACTGGTCTCCTAGTTTCATTAGTTTGGGGAGAAAAAAACTCTTTGAGCAACAAAAAGGAGAAAAACTGGATTCTGAAACCTAAATATTACTGAAGATGCACGCCAGGTTATGGCATATGGGCTGCAGTGTAGGGTATACAGCTACGACAGGTGTAATGCTCCGATAATGTTCTGATTAAAATGCATGTAGATTTCATAGATGTTCCTAAGGCTGTAAACAGATTTGTTACCAACTACTCTTAACTTTTCTCCAACTTAAAATCAATACGGTGCTGTGGCAGGGGACATTTCTGCCTTTAGAAATATTGAAATCACTCAGTGTTGAGCATAATTTGCTATTTTTGAAGACAATGGTACCCTGCAGTGAAAAACTTGATTTGTGTGCTGAAATCATGTAGGAGTTACCGCCTCTGCTTTAGGTTCTCTGAACCAACCCCGAAGCTCGGCCTTCCTTCCATTTGTGCTTCCAAACTGCACCGCTGCATCTCGATGGATGAACCAAAGCGGATGGTGCGCTTTAAATGGCATCAGGATCAAATGGCTTGTGGGAGAGGATCTTTTTTTTTTTTTGTTATACAGGATAGGGCTGCCACACGATGAGCCACCCGAATGTGAGTACAGTTTGTGCTCCGTAGATGTGACGATGACTGGACCAGATATCTAAAGGGAGAAGTGGATTTGTGTGGTTGCTATTGTCTCATGAATAAACAGACTATGTGTAGGCGTGCTAAAAAAAACTTGATACACATTGCAAGAGCACTCTGGAACAGCTCTGCCTTACTTCTGCTGCAGAATTGATGCAGAAAACAGACTGATCCACAGATAAGACGTGAGAGTGTTTGGGAAAATGTTTCTGTGCCGGGCAGCCGGGGAAAACCGCCGCTAAAACATCATCGCTCACGGCATAATCGCTGTTAAATAGGTTGTTGACATACACAGCTGACTGTGTGCAAACATCTCATTTGGCCAATTAGCCCCTCCGTGGAGGTGGCGTGCTCTACATGAGCCGGTATTGGGCAGAGATGGAGGGAGTAACTCTCCCCTGTGCTGCGTTAATGGAGCTACCAGATGTGTTTTAAAGGAAAAGGAGCTCTGGGTGGCCTGCCACATGTCCAACCCGGGAATGTGCATGTGTGTGCGAGCATACCTTTAATCTGTGACCATGTCTGCATGTGTGCAGGTGGACAGAGGGACCACCCCGGGTTACTACACTCTCAGAATTAGGGGTACGTTTCTGTCCCTATAGGCACAATCTACACTAATGTACCCCTTAGGTTTAATTATTGGACGTCAGTGTGACTCTGAACTTTTCCAGGGCATTAAAAGGTAATTATATGTTCCTAAGGAGTAAAAGGTTTATATTTTCACCATTTCTTCTAGATTTGAATCTCTGTGTCCACCAGCTCACATTAAGATTTTTTTTTTTTAGCCACATACTAAACAGGCCAGTATTTAGAAACTAAAACCTTACCTTTGGTGTTTTGGTGTTACAGGTTTTCTGTAAAAAGCTTTTCCATTTGGCTATAAAAAGTTGTGGAAGTTAACTTAACCCTGACTGCAGACGGGTCGCCAGTGACCTGGTGCTTAGATGTTAAAAGGTTAAGGTGCAATATCAGGAGGCATTCTGTTCTGTGCAAAATAAAAAAGAAATTAGGTAAAATATCAGTGTCACTCTTGGATTGTAATATTTTACATTTAAGTTAAATGAAAATCAAGTTTCAGTGTTTCTGTCTTGAACATCTTTGCACTGCTGTAAGAAGGTTCTGGGTTTAAACTTTCCTTGGACCCGTGTTCTTCCTGTAGCTGGTGGGTTTCCTCCCACTGTCCAAAGACCACCACATTATGCTAACCTGCTTGTTACGTGATGATGTATTGACCGTGTTTCCTGTTTGAGCGTCTCCTGCATTGGATGAGGTTCTCAAATTTTAAACATGCTGCAGTTCTTTGTCTCTTGTTTTTTCTTCTACAGACATCAAATATCTGAATGCTTCACAAAAGAATCACTCTCTGGCCAACCACGATTTCAGTGTGGACATTAAGCTTAGGATTCAATTCAATTCAATTCAGTTTTATTTATATAGCACCAAATCACAACAACAGTCGCCTCAAGGCGCTTTATATTTTAGAGTAAAGACCCTACAATATTAGACAGAAAACCCCAACAATCAGACGACCCCCTATGAACAAGCACTTGGCGACAGTGGGAAGGAAAAACTCCCTTTTAACAGGAAGAAACCTCCAGCAGAACCAGGCTCAGGGAGGGGCAGCCATCTGCCGCGACCGGTTGGGGATGAGGGGAAACAGAAGAGAGCAGAGGGAGACAGGACAAAAGACACACTATGGGAGAGAGACAGAGTTTAATAATAACTAATGATTAAATGCAAGTGGTGTATAAACACATGGAGAGTGAAAGGAAGTGAGGAAGAGGAAGTGCTCAGTGCATCATGGGAAGTCCACACAGGATCAGGATTTTTTCACAGTGAGTAATCCAAACCACGCAGCAACATATTAATGACTAACCTCCTGCTGTGGATGGATCTCAGACGTCCTTTTTGCTGAAGTTTGGTTCATTTTCGACGTCTTCTTCCTGCGATGTGATGGCGTTTGTCTCTGCCCATTGGGGACCCTCAACTTTTATTCCCTGTGCTAATGTGCTTATATGAGCCCAGGTAGCACATTGTTATATGTATGTGAACTAGTCCAACTTCACTAACTATCCGTGTTTCTGTCTTCGCTTACGTCCAAAGTTATAGCAGAGCTGTATGTTTCAGTTCTTTAGAAATCCTTCGGCTCAGCTAAACTTCCTCTTTCTCATGGATGCCTGGATGTTAAACTTTATTGTAAGAGCTGCGAAAACAGCTACACTGATCATTTTATTGGAGCTGAAAGAATTTAGAGGGTTTTTAACTCTCAGTGGTTCCTCAGAGTTTGATTTTGGGACCTGAAGGAGGATCTGGAGCCAGAAATGGTTAACGACATCCAATTTAAGAAGCTGATTGGTGATTCTGAGTTGGCTGTAGGTGCAGACGAGACATAAAGTGGTCATTAAGACTAGAAAAGTGCCATACAAATGCCAGCCCATTTCCAAGTGCACAAATGAGTAAAAATGGCCACCAGAACTGGTACAATGGCAGTACCTTACTGGGAACCACCCCAGTTACAAGTTGTACCACTAAAGGTACCATGAGGCACTTTATTTTGGGAGAGCGCACTCACCACGCTGGCAGAGGAGAGCGCCAGCCTCCATCGCACTTGAAAAATGATCGTATGATTGATGATGCTTGGCAGAACCTGATGACTCAGTGCAGCTTGAGCTGTTATCAGTGTTTGCATTCCATCTGTTTCTAGCACTGATAATTGAATAAAAGCGGGACGCTGTGAGTGTTTTTGCACTACAGAAGACATAATGGATATGTGTGAGAGATCTGAGTGGGGTGTTTTTTTGATTTCCTGATAGTGTGTGATTCCCCAGCAGTTATAGATAGCTGCTGCAAAGCCTCAACACCACCCACCTCCACCACCCCTAGCCTACGGCTGCAGACCCCTCCTGCTGTAATCAATGACATGTTAAGCTGGCAGGCTTTTGAAGTGAGGGGTTCCAGAGGGGTGCTGAAGGGGTGAGGGGTAGTGGAGGGGGGCACAGAGGAGTTGAGGGGTATTGATGATGTGCGGCGATGGGACACAGGGGAGAAAAGCCAGCGAGGGAGGGATGAAGGGAGTCCAGAGGCAGGCTTTAGGCAGGGGGGAGGTTGACAAGGAGTGAAAGCCAGTCTGGAACTTATCATGAGAAGAAGAGTGACTGGACAGCTGGCTGATGGCTTACCCTGATGGGTCCCAACAGGTCAAACCCGTCCCCAAACAGACATCCCAAAGTGTGCTTTTTTCTCCTCTGATTCCCTGTGATTAAGGCAGTAAAATGTCTCAAATCCACATCCAAGAGTTCAACCCTTTATCCTTGATATTCAATTCAATTCAATTCAATTTTATTTATATAGCGCCAATTCACAACAACAGTCGCCTCAAGGCGCTTTATATTTTAGGGTAAAGACCCCACAAAATCATACTTATATACCACTCAATGGTTCAATGCAGAGGAAACTGCAGTTATAGTCCAGGAAGTGCTAGCTACAGTTTTATACCAGATTTAGAGAGATATTAATAGAACATTTTGGTTAAAATGGGAAAAGATTGAGTTTTTTTTTTTCAATGCTAAAAAAAAACAAGTTCTTTCTTTAACAAGTCTCCAACATTTAACAAGAAAGCACAGTTTATGCCCTAAAACCTAAAAGTTCTTTCACCATCATTGTTTTCCATGTTTCAGTGTCTTCTTGTTTCAGTACATTGTTTTAATAGTTAATGGTATCTTGTTGGTCTTCCTTCCTCATTGGTTTCACCTGTTGTTTATTGATCCCACCTTTGTCCCGTCCTTTTCCTCCCGAGTCTGTCGTCTGAGTTCCTGTACATCGTGTCTCCTGCTCCTGGCTTCTTCTTTTAGTTTTGGTTCTTGTATTTTGTTGGACATGTTTCTCAGTTTTTACTAAAGCTCACCTTTTTTTTATCTTTTGGTTCCTATACCAGCACTCAGGTCCACCTTTACACTAATCTTTACAGTTACAGTTTTGCTGCTTTTCCATTTGGGTGTTCCAGTCAGGAGAAAATTTGATTAGAAAGGGGAGGAGGTCAGCTGAACCCTAATCCTAAATGAGTTGCCAATGACCTGGTGTTTAAAATTAGGAAGACTTACAGTTAGGGAATAATTATGGATTTTTATTAAAGAAAATGGTGCCAACTATCAGTTGGGGAAAAAAGTCAGGCTGAATTAATATGTTTATTTGACCCCTCTATCCACCCCCAGCCTCCTCACCTGGCTTTGTGATTGAGATCTTTGAAAAAAGCTAAACATGTCATTTTGTGGAACTTGGTAAAATGACTGATGCTAAGCTAAAGTTGACCACCTGAGAGACCATATGAGAGGTACTGATTTTTTTTCCTTCTAAATATTGGAAAGGAAGTGAATAAATGGAAAACACCAAACTCAACATAACACTTCTCAGATCTGTCCCATGAAATACAATCTGTTCATGCAGGCAGATGTACATTTTATTAAAAACTGCAATATTTTCTAATGAATCTGTGACCCTGAATTTTTTCAAATTTAGCTGTTGCTTTTCAAAAATCCGAATGTGTTTGAGTGAGTTGGCTGTAGGGATGAGAGGAATCAGAACAAAAGAAATCCATTTTACTCATAAAATGTCTCTGCTCTTTTTCCCTCCTTCCCATCTTCCTCTATCTCTGAGTACTGTGGAAAAAAATACGGGAATGTCACCGAGGAGCACGATGAAGGATATTATGTGTGCTTTTAGTAACTCAGCAGAGCTCATATTTGAAGTGTGAGGCTGTACTTGTGTGTGTGTGTGTGTGTGGGTGTGTGTGAGATTGCATCTCTGTGCCTTTTTGTGTATTACTATGCATGCATGTGTGACTGTGTGTGTAATGCTGTGTGAATGCCATGTGACTGTGTCTTCACCCCTGCATGAATATGTACTTTTTGCTCTTGTGTGTGCGAGCCCTGAGAACTTGGCAGCGTGTCAGCGGTGAGCTCCAGCAGTGAGGGGGAGCTGCTGTGTTTCTCTGCCCTGTGCTGGATCCCCTTTCAGCCTGACACAATCCCACAATCCCACAGCTCTGAGCCTCTCAGCTGCAGCCTCCACAGAACCAGTGCTAACCCACAGCGCTCTCATACCCACCCAGATCACTGTTTCAGCACACCAGGATTTGCCCGCTGTCAGCGTCTGCACCGGAGAGCTCTGCTGTACTGTAGTTTGGTGGGAGGGAGCCTGTGTACAGTATTTCTGCTTCCACAGCAACACCAAACTGAAATATTCCAAATGTTTATCAGGATCCCGTTCAGCCTCAGCCTTAGCTGTTCTTCCTTGGGTCCTCCATACAGTCATACATGCACATACAATCAGCATTCACAAAGACATAAACAAGCTCTTCTGGTGTCATTAATTCTGAAACTCTTCTCACCACTCACAGATCTCCACCCATTTTGCTCACAATATAATCAATATGTTCATTTGTCCTCCTCCAGTATACCCAATAGTTTAGATTCTTCCTGTTCAGCGGGAATATTGTTAACACTCAGATAGGTGTTAGTTCTGTTTTTGGCACAAACTGCATATAAAAGATGGATTTGGCCACAGTGACGCCACCCACTGGTTTCTGAAGTCTTGTTATGAAGCCCCGAGATGAGCGTTTTCGCAGTCACCATGTTGGCGTTTTGAAACTGGATGTGAGAGAGGGGTCGATCTGACTTTGAAACAAGAACAACTTGTCACTAACAAGTCATTAGCCAGAGAGCATACCCTGGATAATCCTCCTTTCTGAAACTTAGTAATTTATGGTACCACGATTGTGTCCGTCTGCGTATGGATTTCCATACAGATGGCGTACAGAGAGCGTTTTTCACCCACTGCAGACATGCTCCCATGCAGTCTTCCAAAATCACAACTGCACATTGCTCGACGTGGATGATGCTGTCCATCGTCAAATGCTGATTGGTTGACAAGTGGGCCGGAATAGAGAAGGGAGAGACAGCGGAGTTCAGCGGGAATGGGAGAGGCGTGAAAAAACCATGAAAGATTAAAAAATACAGCATGAAAAGCATAGACGGTGGCTGCAGTGGACACTCTTCATTTTTTTTAACACTCGATTTCACTTCAGCTGTTTGTGATGGACCAACAACCGCACAAGTAAGAGTAGCCCACGGACCGGTCGTACCACATACTTTGTACATTGCCTCCATTGACCTGCCTATCTGCTCCATGCAGATAGACAGGCCCTCTACAGACATACCAGCATAATTCAGGGCGCTCTCACTTGGTGTGGACTGGGTATTGTATCACTTCCTGTTCCTGTTGCATCGCACATTGGTGCTTGTTGTGTAGCCTAACTTGTGTAGCTTGATTAACTAACTACTAACTTTCACATAGTGACTTATTTTCATAGTGTAACCTACACGTGCTTTATTAATAGCACACTTCTGGTGAATCACCTGCAAATTATATTCATATCATTCACTCATTGTGTCTTTAGGGATCCGCTAGCTTAGCGTAGCTTTTAGCTTAGCTCGTAGCCGAATCACTATCAGCATGGCTTCTCCTGTCTCACCTCTTTCCTGCTCTGTGTGTCTAATGTTTAGTTATTCCTCGGCCTCCTTTACTGATAATGATACTTGTAATAAATGTAGCCAGTTTGTAGCTTTGGAGGCCAGGCTCAATGAATTGGAGATTCGACTCCGCACCATTGAAAATCCTGTAGCTAGCCAGGCCCCTGTAGTCGGTGCGGGCGAAG